>JABUQX010044084.1:0-10000 GCA_015478945.1 Trachelipus rathkii
CAGTATGCTTCGTTCGGATCGGAAGATACGATGTTAACCGTTTCGCATTTAATAAGTGAAACGCTTTCGCGTTTCGTGCGCCCTTCAATATATATATATATATATATATATATATATATATATATATATATATATATATATATATATATATATATATATAATATATAAAATAAGAATATCTTCAGGGAGGAGAGGCGGTAAATCTTTTTGAAATAGCCAATAAATATCCTCAACGTCATAGATGAATCATACGTCATACCTCTCAAGCCATACCACGTGGAAAAGCACAATTTCAAATGCTAATAAGCATAATAAGGATAGCATAATGCTAATAAGGTGATGTCACGAATTTTAACAATTTAGAAAATAGTTTTTATAGATTCTCTGGATTGTTATAAATTTTTTTTTATAAAAATGAAATTTAATATTTAATTTAATATCCGCCTTCCCAGAAAAGAAGGCATCTGGAACAGATTTCTAATCTAATGCTTCGATATCACTGCTTTGAAACTCGGTGCTTATTTAAATCGACAGGAGGGTGGTTGGAACACCTGCTGTGGCTACATGGCATTCTGCTTGGATGCTCTTGGGTTACAGGAGCAACCAACCAAAGTCAAGGAAAGCCGAAATGGGCACAACATGCTTGTTGCGACAAATTTGCAATAATAAGACGAAAAAAAATTCACTCGCGCCAGGACTCGAACCATCGACAACAGCGTCGCCGTTAGACAATGTACAGGAAGCTCTACCACTAGTCCAATCCGCCTTTCCAGAAAAAGAAGGCATATCGGAACAGTTTTCTAATTTACTGCTCCGATATCACTGCTTTGAAACTAAGTACTTATTTAAATCGACAGGAAGGTGGTTGGAACACCTGCTGTGGCTACATGGCATTCTGCTTGGTTGCTCCTGGGTTACAGGAGCAACCAACCAAAGTCAAGGAACGCCGAAATGGGCACGACATGCTTGTTGCGGCAAATTTGCAATAATAAGACGAATATAAATTTAACTCGCGCCAGGACTCGAACCATCGACAACAGCGTCGCCGTTGGACAATGTACAGGAAGCTCTGTCACTTGTCCGATCCACCTTCCCAGAAAAAGATGGCATCTCGGAACAATTTTCTTATATATTGCTTCGAAATCACTGTTTTGAAACTCAGTACTTATTTAAATAGACAGGAGGGTGGTTGGAACACCTGCTGGGGCTACATGGCATTCTGCTTGGGTATTCCTGGGTAACAAGAGCAACCAATCAAAGTCAAAGAACGCCGAAATGGGCACAACATGCTTGTTGCAACAAATTTGCAAAAAATAAGACAAAGAAAAATTTCACTCGCGCCAGGACTCGAACCATTGACAACAGCGTCGCCGTTAGACAATGTCCAGGAAGCTCTACCACTAGTCCGATCCGCCTTCCCAGAAAAAGAAGGCATATCGGAACAGTTTTCTAATCTTCTGCTCCGATACCACTGCTTTGAAACTCGGTACTTATTTAAATCGACAGGAGGGTGGTTGGAACACCTGCTGGGGCTACATGGCCTTCTGCTTGGGTGCTCTTGGGTTACAGGAGCAACCAACTAAAGTAAAGCAACGCCGAAATGGGCACAACATGCTTGTTGTGACAAATTTGCAATAATAAGAAGAATAAAAATTTCACTCGCGCCAGGACTCGAACTATCGACAACAGCGTCGCCGTTAGACAATGTGCAGTAGGCTCAACCACTAGTCCGATCCACCTACCCAGAAAAAGAAGGCATCTCGGAACAGTTTTCTAATCTCCTGCTTCGATATCACTGCTTTGAAACTCGGAAATTATTTAAATCCATGGAAGGGTGATTGGAACTATATATATATATATATATATATATATATATATATATATATATATATATATATATATATATATATATATATATATATATATATATATATATATATATATATATATATATATATATATATATATATATATATATATATATATATAAATGAGAATAAATATTTTTTTGCCGTCTGAAAAAAGAAATAATATTTTCAAATGTTTATTTGCGTTTTTCTAGCACTTCATTTTTTTCTTACATTAGATCACAAAAAAATTCATTAAAAAAAAACGAACAGTTTTTTTTCCTAAAATTTGGTAACAACTCTGCATATAAAATCCTTAACAGAATGACGTTTATTTTAAATGCTTTTGTATGATGTAAGGTGGTGTCACACGTGATTGATTGTTTTTATTTCAAAAATTTTGAAAGTACTTTTCAGAGATTGTCCAAAAAAACTTTTAGAAAATAAAATTTGAAATAAAGTGTCTAAATAAAATTTATTACTACACAAAATAGGAGTATTTTAGTGAAAAAAGCATTGAAATATCTTGAATATTAAAGATTTTATTGCCATTTTTGTGAAAGCCCCGAAAAAAAATATTTTTCCCCTCTCCCCTCCCCAAAAAAAAACGAACAGTTTTTTTCTTTTGTTTTCCCAAAAAAATTAAAGATAAATTAGTTGTTCATCAAAAAAACATTTTCTTTTATCGGTTCGAAGAAATGGATTTTGAGGATAAAGTCTCCCCTTAATCAAAAATTTAAAAAATATATAAAGAGAAAAAATGTGTCTTGAGACACTAAATTATTAAAATATTTAAATTTATCAGATTAAATGTTGATTTATAATACAAGTACAATATAGATTGTACAAGTAAAATATTGTACCAGTACGAGTACTTTGTACAAAAATAATGTGTCTTGAGACACAAAAAGAAAAAACTATAAGATTAAATATATTTTATAATGTTCAACAAAAAATGTTGAACCGATGAACCGGTCTCAGATGTACCGGTATAAAGCGCTGGTAAATATTGTATATAAAATTTTTATATACATAAAGTGTCTCGTGACACAAAAAAATCAAATTATAAACTAAGTTATTTTATATAAAAAAAAATATAATATATATATATATATATATATATATATATATATATATATATATATATATATATATATATATATATATATATATATATATATATATATATATATATATATATATATACCGGATAACCGGTAAAATGTGAATACCTATACGAGGTATCACTGAAAAATATAAGTATATCTAAATATATATAAATATATAAACGATTGTTTATATAAAAATATTGACCCTACGATCAGTGAGTGGTGATTTTTATATATATATATATATATATATATATATATATATATATATATATATATATATATATATATATATATATATATATATATATATATATATATATATATATATATATATATATATAAATAATTTTATGAATATTGATGTTATCAAAAATATTTAAGACTAACTTAATACTAAGTAATTGTGTTTATATTACACAAACAGATTTTATATAATAAAGAGACTTAAAATTATTTAAAAACGTATGTTCTTCTACATACAACAAGATATAAAAAATACAAAAAGAAATATATTTTTACTAATGTAAAAAATAAAATGAAAAGAAATGAAGTTCACTTCTAATTGAATGAAGGAGTTTTATTATTTATATATATATATATAATATTTTTTAAATATTAAAAATATTTTATTTAAAAATATTTTTAAAAAGTTTATCACCTGTAGTTGTTATTTTATTTTGATTTTATAAATTTTTAAAGTTTTTAACGAAAAAAAAAAATTCCCCTAAATTGGGGGGAAAATTTATTTGGATGTGAAGAACTGGAGACTTATGTCTCATGTAAGCTCCCACACAAAAAAAATAAAAATGTTTGTTTAATATTTTGTTCAATGGTGAAAGTTGTTTAATGGGAAAATTATGTTCAAAATTTAATATATATATAATGACACGAAGTCACAAAATATAAAAATTTATATAAAAAACTATTATTAAAAATAGTTTAAAAAGGTGGTAAATGATTTTTAAAATTTTATGAAAAATTGGGTGAAAGTTCGTGTGCCAAGTATTTATGACTCACAAACAAATGGTACCAATAAATGGTCTATAGGGATAAAAAAAATAAATTTTTTAATAATGAAGTGGTTTGAACACGATGGGGTCGTAAAATGTTCAACCACGTTGGGCGCCACTTAAAATGTGGGGATTAATGACCCAGTCCCAGGTAGCTGGGCTAATGAAGACCAGATCACCAATCTACATTTATTCCTACTTCCAAACAAATCTCTGGCGCAGTACCACTTTTGCTCGATTAGTTTGGAAGGAGCCAATGAATAGTGGAATATAAATTTGTATATATATATATATATACTCGGTGGACCTCGTGTGGACCAGAGTAATTAATATATATATACAACGAATGAAAAATAATTATTGATTCTATAATTTACTGCTTATATAAACCGAATGTCCATAAAAGAACCGAGTTTTTATTATGATGAATTTGGGGACGAAAAAGTTTTGTCGTATATTAAATTTAATTGAAATTTATTTTTTATATTGTTATTAAAAGTTTATTGAGTTTATTTTATATGGAAGTCGCTTTACTATTTGAAATTATAAAATTTGCATTGCAAAGTTATTTCTGAATTTCCGAATATGTGTAACCACGTTATCGAACAAGATGTAGTATAATTTTATATCTTCGAAAGTGGACAGAGATGAAAAAAACTCTAGTCAAGTTCCGAAGATGATGACAATAATAACAACAATATTTGTTGTGATAACGGTAACAATAACAGTATACTACTAAGACTTTCTATAATTAGTACTACGAAAGCAATAATAATAATAATAATAATAATAATAATAATAATAATAATAATAATAATAATAATAATAATAATAATAATAATAATAATAATAATAATAATAATAATAATAATAATAATAATAACAATAGAAAGCAGTATACTAGTTACACTAAAATAAATGATAATAATAATAATAATAATAATAATAATAATAATAATAATAATAATAATAATAATAATAATAATAATAATAATAATAATAATAATTATTATTAATAGTAATAATTACCAACAATAATTATTATTTGTAGGAATCGTCAATCTCTAGAAATGCAAGCATTCTAGGAGAAAGACAAATTTCCAATGTAATAACTTTTATTTTAGGTTCCTAATGTTTCTCGTTTCTGTTTAGAAAACAAGGAAAACAAAAAGAAACCGTAATAAGCAAATGTCTAATTCTTGGAAACTAATTATTATTACAAGACAGGGGTGAAGCCTCTGTCTGGGGGTTTCTATATTTGCTCCACCACCAATCGGGAAACTAAAATTACCAAAACCACTAGTTACAATTTATCATGCACGGATTTGATGATAATTCGACATCAAATGTTACACAAATTCGGAAAACTCGCTGAACTTTGGTCCATAATCTTATTTTACACAAAATTTATGGATATATATATATATATATATATGGGTATCATCCATTGATGATTTAAAACCATAAAATATATGATTTAAGCTTTATAAATATTTAATTTGAATATTTTAAATAAATACAATCGAAAATTTGCATTTTTGATTTTGTCTCATTTATGAGGCAAATTCTGAGACCACGTGATCAGTTATTGAGACGATTTTTTAATATTTCTAAATAAATATTTATAATTTTATATATTTATTTTAATAAATATATATATAAAGAGTAATTTTCATTTACAATATTTAAGGGAGGAATGTTACAAATATATTTTTATGATAAGAATCGCTTCGAGACGACCCTCAAAAAATTCAAATTTCACATATGAAATATTGACAAGTATTTAGATTTTGATTTTTAGTTATTACTTTTAACTTTCTATTTTTTATGCTATTTACGATCTATACCTAAATTTTAATATTAATAAAAAATGGTTTTCATTTTTTATTGACTACGAGGCAGTAATTTCTGACCTACTTATTTTAATTGAAATTTCTAATTTCAACTACGACGAGATTTTTTTCTCTATGAAACATTCTTTAAACAAATCTTTAAATTTGAAATTTCCTAAGCATTCCTCTTATATTGAATTTTCTCCAAATCTTTTATCCTTTCAATTTTTCCCATTTAGCGTTTTTGCTTACTTTTTTGAGTGTGAGTTTATTGTTTGCATGTAACAAAAAAAATAAACAAAAAGGCAGTATACATCACGTTGGGTACAAAGTGTGTTTGTAAATATTATACTTTTAAGCTTTCACCGAAGAGAAAGAGAGAGAGAATAAAAGATAGATAAAACCTCGAAGATTTCTCCACCTACAATAAAAACTGGACATGAAAATTTAAGACGAAATAAAGAGGTAGGTTGAAAGTGATTGACGCGGATTTTTAATATTCAGTGATGAAAACTGAAAGACTAAAAAAACGTGGGCCAATCGAATTTTAATTCAACCTTGAGGACTATTCTAAAAGAAGTGTATCAATATTGTATAACAACTCGTGGGTCCACTTTTCAAGGTGACTTATTCTAACTGAATAACTCAACAAGAAGAGACTGATTTGATATACAACATTAAACACTTTTCAAAAATGACATATGAACGAATCAAAAACTGAAGCCTTTTTTACTAACATATCTGAAATAGGAGAGAAGGGGGGCTGGATAGCCATTAGTGGGGTCCTATCAGTTTGTCCAGAAGGCTTGAATGACATATCTACACAAATTTCCTAAAAATCACTGTTTAACGGAAGGAAAATTTCAATGGTGCCGCTGTTGATTTATAAAAAAAAAGCATCAAACAGCCCTGACTTAAACATCGGTAAGACGCTTCCAAAAATAGCGCGGAACCTCTAAAATTGAAAGGGGAAGCTCATTTGAGGAACAAGCTTCATCATAAAATATTATATTACTCGAACTGCATTTATAAATGATCTTGTAGAAATTCTGATTCGACTCGGGATACAAATTAAGGGGACAGAGTCTACTGATGAACTTGCAGTAATTATGAAATAGAATGCCAAACTCAGTCGCGCTCGACTCTCTTTTTATACTCGACGAAAAAGATGCTAACGTGGTTGATGGCGAGTAATTAATCAAATAAACATCAATTTTGAATTATTGATGTTACAATGACAAATTTACTATTAAAAGATAGCAAATTTAAAACTATATAGTAAATAAATAAATTTATTGACTAAATCGACATGGATTTATTATAAAAATCATCGAAGTTTCAACGGCAGTCTTTGGCAACTTTTCATCACACGCTATTAACTCGATATTTTTATTCCATAGAGATTATAATAAACTTGTAATTTTTTAATTAAAGATGATTATCAATTTTAACAATAACCATCAGATTCTGTATGTTTTTCTGATTAATTTGATGTAAATTTTATTCCTCTAGGACAACTGTGAGTTGAAATATATTGAATTTTTAATGTAAAAATTTGAAAGGTCATCTGAGGTCAAAACTTGACCTTTCGATTAAAGGAGGTCAATGACACTTACGTAAATGAAAGACTAGAGTGTTCAGACCAACTTGAAATATCAACCACCTTCGATATCCCTGGAACACCTGAGCATCGAAGATGAAGAAGGAACACCTTCATATTATGATAATTTCAAAATTGATGGCCTATTTTTGTTGGCGGGCTATTATGTTTATAATTACGAAACTACAACTTTAATCAATATAAAAGTTTATCAAAATGTAGATCTATATCTTGAGTATAACTTGAGAAAGTTTGAAGCTTCAAAACATTGTCAAAGGGAGTTTAAATGTAAACCGGTTTTTTTGTATCCTTTTTATTTTTCTCATAGTTTTAGAAAAAAATATATATATATATATATATATATATATATATACCTTATATATATATATATATATATATATATATATATATATATATATATATATATATATATATATATATATATATATATATATATATATATATATATATATATATATATATATATATATATATACATATATATATATATATATATATATATATATATATATATATATATATATATATATATATATATATATATATATTAAATACATAATCTACTTGGTTGAAAATTGGTACAATAATAGTTTTTGACATGAATAAGAAGAATCCGTTGAGATTTTTAACAAAAAATGAAATGGGGGGGGCTCCAGCCCCTTTTAGGGGTTACAGGTAACCCAGGGGTCCCAAACTTGGGACTTTAACTATTTATTATTAAATGAATTAATATTGTGAATTTCAAGGGCGTAGCCCAATTATAAGGGATACTTTACTCTTATGAGCCTTTATCATAGTACGGTATTGAAATCTGAAATTTCTCGGTGCAAAATTGCACCGACTCTCAGAGCAAGTTTCTATTAATAAATTTTAATTTTTATATATATAAATGATTATTAAGATTATTATTTACAAACTTTAAAAAGGAAATAGTGATGACTAGTGTATTCACAATTCCCTTGATCACGATTGCAAGTTAACCACTCGCGAATCCAGTCATCAAAACCCAAAAGGAAAACTGGCCACAAGTGGCAAATGAAGTAATTTAAAATAAATTACGACAATATTTATTAACAATAATTTTTTTATTATTATTATTATTTTTACATTTTCTTATGTGAAATTTTACCAGGATTCCAAAAATGTATTCCTTTTCGCTGTAGCTATTGTAGTTTTTGAGATATAATTTTTTTTATTTTTTATTTTTATTTTTTTTTTTTTTTGTTTCAGGACCAGCATTGGACCAGAATTCCAGCAATGTATTCCGTTTTACTGTAGCATTAATAGTTTTTAAGATACATATGACGGATAATCGGAATGCTGAAATATATATATATATATATATATATATATATATATATATATATATATATATATATATATATATATATATATATATATATATATATATATATATATGTAGATATATATATATATATATATATATATATATATATATATATATATATATATATATATATATATATATATATATATATATATATATATATATATATATATATATATATATATATATATATATATATATATATATATGATGTTTAAGATGTTTAATGATTTCTGGAGAGTGGAGAGAGTACCTGCGGAGTGGGGCAGGGCGATAGTATGCCCGGTGTTCAAAAAGGGAGATAGGGGCGACTGTTCCAATTATAGGGGCATATCGTTGCTGCCGCATGCCATGAAGTTATATGAAAGGATATTGGAGAAAAGGCTCAGGACGGGAGTCGAAGACAAGCTGAATGAAGCACAGTATGGATTCAGGCCTGGACGAGGTACCGCGGATCTGATATTTTCTCTGAAGATGATGATAGAGAAGAGCTGGGAGTGGGATAAGGAAATGTATATGGCTTTTGTGGATTTAGAGAAGGCATTTGACAGTGTACCTAGGGTAAAACTTTGGGAGACACTCGAGGATCGTTACTACCAGATAGAGCCCAAGTTGATTAGAGTGATAAGGGGACTTTACACAGTAAGTGAAAGTGCCGTCAGGACAGCGTATGGGATAGGACAGTGGTTTGGAGTGAAGACAGGTGTTAGACAGGGAGGAGTGTTGTCACCATTGTTGTTCATCCTGTATATGGACAAGTGTATGCGAGAGATTGGTGTAGAGGAGGAGGAGATTGTTGTAATGGCATATGCGGACGATATTGCTCTGGTTGCAAGAGACAGGGAGACGTTACAGAGAGTGCTGATCAGATGGGAGGAGGTGCTGCGACGGAGGGGATTGAAGATGAATATGAGAAAGACTGAAGTGATGAAGATAGCTAGGGAGGGAGAGAACTTAAACATAGAGATCGGTGGGGAAAGAATAAAAGATGCGAGGAACTTTAAGTATTTGGGAGTTACGGTAAACAGCAGTGGAATGATGGAGGGTGAAATAGAGGAAAGAATAATGAACTACTCTAGAGGAGTTGGTCAGTTGTATCCCTTGCTGAGAAACAGACATGTGACGAGACAGGTTAAAACACTTATTTATACCACGATTCTGAGACCGGTACTTTTATTTGGGTCGGAGTCGTGGACACTTACAACTAGAACAAGGAGTAAGATCGTGGCG
>JABUQX010044084.1:15000-17500 GCA_015478945.1 Trachelipus rathkii
GCACTTTTTCACTATTTTCAGGTGTATTAGTTCTAGGAATCTAGGAAAACAATTTGATTACGAAAACTAGGACAAGAAGCCCTAGTCCAGAAAATATTCATTCTAGATCAGAAAAGATTCCTGCCCTCGTCCAGAAACAGAAATGCCCAAGCCAGGAACCTGAAATAATGCATAGGATCATTTTACGTTCCTGCACTTATTAATATTATTTCATTTATTATTTTCCATTAACACTTTTTAGTCATTCTTTCCAGATAATTATAACTACTCACCCCTTAATAGTTCAATGAGAAATTGAAGGGGTTGTGAGTTGCAAAATCCACGAAGGCAGTTAAAGAGAGTATTGAACTCTGAACGATGTACAAAAGATGGTATTCGGAATTTGGAAAAAACTTCCTTTTACTGTAAGTATAATTACGGTTTATTATTTAGCACATTTCATTATATTAATTGTATTTACCATAAATCAGTTTATTCATGTAAAAGGATACACTTGAAATTAACCTATTCTATATAAAGTAAATACTAACCTGGTATAGTTCCAGGTAAGTAATTTTTCCAATAAACTATTGGCCGAATATTTACGGAAATGCCTCTAGCTCATTAAGACTCTTACATCTCCAGAGCATCTCCCTGAAAGCTCATCGCCCTTGAATTCCATTCCTGAATCTGTCAAAAATGCAATTTTGGGTGTTTCCTTCACCATCCTCATATAATTTCAAGTACTTGCATCGGTTTACTGTTAGCTGATCTTTTATTTTTTTGCTCACCACAAGTATGCTAGAGCAAGGACGTAATGTTAAAAATAGTATATATTGAAACTTCATTATAAGAGCTGTATTTAATTATTTCCGATAAATCTAACTGCCATATGCTATCGAGTTGCGGAGATATGGTTTTCCGTGTGGAAATTTTTCTTACAAGGTTTATGTAGAGTTAAATGCCTCTTCACCCTCACAAATATGCTTAGTTAACTCTTTTTTCTCAATATAAGGATACCTTAAAGCAAACCTAGTGAACCCCAAAATATTTGGGTCCTTCAGAATTGAAGTAATACTTATCAAACTACATCGCTTTCGACTTCCATGTTGTTACTGCACCCGTGTAGGCGTATATATATACTATATAATATTTGTCTTAAAAATGTGAAAAAAAAGTCAAAAAAGGAAAAAGAAAACAGAGTAAAAGATTCAAAAATATTTTTTATTTATTTAGGAATATGGAATTTCACTCCCTTCTTGATAATACATAATTACGATTTAAATCCAACGAATCGCCTATTATAAGGTTGTTTTTCTTAGTCGGCTTCTGGAACACGTTTAAATATTATCTGAATTGCGAGAGTGCCTGTGGACTTGAATCAGTGTCTTTTGGTGTTAACGGGGATTTACTTCTAGTTGCTAATCGGCTTGTATTTAAGATTAAAGTGGGGAAATTAATAGTCTGAAGGTTTTGTTTGGATATCATTCCAGCCTTTTTACAGGTCCTTTACTTCCAGTTTACGTGAGAGATCAAGCTATCAAATCACAATAATTGAGCCTTTAAACTATTTCAATCATTCACATACGATCTGGCCACGGACTTCATGCATAGTTAATTTGGGTGGAGCCGAAATATTGTTTAAAAGCTATTCCTGATTTACCGCACTTATTAGGTAGTATCTCCTCTAGGATATTTTTTAAATTTATCTCATTTTTTACTTCAAGTTTTACTTCATAGGTATATTTAATTCATCGGTTACGGGGATACGTAGGGATGGTTGTAGGTGCAAGTCTTTAAGATCTATCAATTTTGTATGGCATCTTGGTATAAGAGGCGTTTCTCATGGATGTTAATGTTCACTGAATTTAATAAATTCTGTAACTTCTATTTACGTAATTGGTTTATCTGTCACTATTAGGATCTATAAGCTTGGAGGTAGAGGTGCTGAAAAGCAGATGACATCGTTCACAAATAAGTATCCTGCTGGTGCGCTGTTGTGTGATGTGAAAAGAGCGATGTAATGTTTCAATGATTGGGCTGTAATATCTGCGAATTGGGGGTAGTGAATGATGAACTGTGATTTGTGGATTTTGCGAAGGCTGTTGGCCAATAAATGGCCATATTAGAGGTTGTGAATGATTGAATATGAGGAACTGAATTCTGACAGGTGCTGTTATTTATAATATAACTCATTTTTCAATACTCATTGATATGGAGTACAGCACTTCTTTCATTATGGGGACAACCATAAAGATTCAGTGGAGCTACTTAACGGAGAAGAGTTAATGGTAGGATTTTACCCTCCTCTCTCTGTATAGTAACGTCTTTTTATTTTTCAAGATTTTTATTGTTGAGGAGAGGGGGAGGGGGATTTTTTTAATGATGTTTCATATAAATAATATTTTCGCACTGTAAATTTCATTTTGGAAATTTCTTTTAATAAAGATTTAAAACAGACTTTCACATACACACTGGATAATTTCTCAATCCTCACTTATTAGTTTCGTTTTCGAAAGGT
>JABUQX010044084.1:22500-50000 GCA_015478945.1 Trachelipus rathkii
GTGCATTTTCTTCCTTGCTATAATCACTAGATGAAATGGTTGGTATGTAATTGCTGGTGCTAGGCATAGGTGATAAAATTGGATTTTGTGTGGGAGTTGATGTGCGTCGTCTCCTTTTTGCCTTACGAAGGCTAGGTGCATTTTCTCTTGAGTATATGTTTAAAATAAAATAATTCTGTTATTGTGTAATAGAGAGTGGTTTTGGCAGGTGGTGAATATATGAATTCGTCTCTTTATAACACAGTTGTTACTTTCTGCAATGTTGAATATATTTTCATCTTTTTCTAACGTTCGAAGATAACACGTCATTATTATTATTATAATTATTGTTTTATTTTATTACTAATATTATTATTTACTATTATTTTATTTTTATTTTATTATTATTATTTTATTATTAATTGATTATTATTTTTTATTATATTCTTTATCTATTATTATATAAATATAGCTTAATTATACCTGGAGTGAAAAACAGTATAACACATTATATATATAATATAATAATATATATATATATATTTTTATATATATTATATATATATATATAATATATATATAAGATATATATATAATATATATTATATTACTATATATATTTATATAATATATTATATATATATAATATATTATATATATATATATACTATATACTATTTATATACTTATATATATATATTATTATAGTACCCTATAATATAATATAATATACCTAAAAAAATAATCATATTATCATACTTTAATTTTAATATATATATATGTAATTATATATAACTGTTTTTTGTTGCTTAACTGAAACTATAAAATCTATAAATCTATTTATAAATAAAAAAACTTCCTTAACGTCTAAAAAAAAAAAAAACACAGGGGTTCATGGGGGTGTGCACACCACACCACTATTATAAACCAGAGTTAGATATAAAAAGCCTACACTAGCCAGTACTGTGGACAAAACTTCCATCACAAAAATGCTTAAGCTACACTCGAGCGACGAGATTCGGTAATGAGTCTTTATTATAAAGTACGATATTCAGAAATCACGCGGGGTGTGTTACACCCCGACCGTGTTCTAGGTGTTAATATATCTATGTTAAACTAATTGGCGAACCATACGGAGCCGGAGCCGGAGCGGAGCCGGAGCCGCAGGTAAGTTTAAATGCTGTAGTCGGAGCCGGGTAAGTTTAAAATGCTGGAGCCGGAGCGAGTCGGAGTCGGAGCCGGATAATTTTAAATTGATTGGGCCGGAGTCCGAGCCAGATATGGAGCAGGATATTAAATTTGCAACTCCGCAGCCTGTTCTGAAAGATGTCTATCTTCCCTTTGGAGGAATGGGTTAAAGGGATTGCTAGGAGAGTGTGAGTGCCAATGGATAGCGGAAAGTCTCAATAATATGATAAGCCAATTCGCCATTTTTCCATCTCCACGCTTGAGGGGTCCACCAATAGAAGAAGCAATTTCTGGAGTAGGAGTCGTTGGCTCTCTCCTTGCTTGGGATCGCGGGACTTTCATTTTCTCTATTACGCCTGCGAAGAAAATAATATACAAAATTTTAATACTTAAAAACAGTTCCTTATTAAACTATATATAATTTTCAATTTTTCACTTAATGATATCATAGATATCAAATATATATAATTATATTTTCATTAATACTTATTAACTTATTTTTTTTTTAATTTTTTTATATTATAAAAATTTTATATTTTTCTTTATGTATCTTATATTGTATTTTATATTATATGTATATTAGTAATATTTTTTCTATATTTACCTATATATGTTACATATGTGTTATATTATGAACTTGATATATTTACTAAAAATTATATATAAATATCTTCATACTATTATATTATATATAATATATTATATATATATTAATAATATATTATATATATATATATAATATTATATATAATTATATTTATATATATATATATTATATACTATACTATATATATATTAAAAATCTGTTTTGAATACAATTATATTTCATATTACTCGTATTCTAGTGTTCAAGAAAGAGGTGATCTTATTTTAAACTTTAGGATGAATTTAAAATATAAAAATCTTATTTAAAGAAAATAAAAATATAATAACTATATAATATAAAAAAAAACTTTATAAAATTTATTTTACATAACCGTGTACTACTACAACTTGATGATTCAAAGAGGAATTATATTAAATTGTAGAGTGGAATATTTTTGTAAGGTATTTCTGAAATCTTTTTTATATAACTAAATAGATTTATAATCTAATTAATAAAAGAATGTCATTATTATGAATGGGCAAATAACATAACGGAGCCAGAGGCCGGCGGAGCCGGAGCCGAGGTAAGTTTAATATCGGCGGGTTGTTTAAATGCTGGAGCCGAGCCCGTAGTCCGGAAGCCGGATAATTTTAAAATTATGGAGACGGAAGCCCGGCAGCAGCGTCACGCGTAGCCGTAGCCGGACCCGGAAAAAAAATTGCCAACTCCGCAGCCCTGCTTCTGAAGAATAACTATCTTCCTTTGGAGGAATGCGTACAGGGGCTCAGGGAGAGTGATGAATGCCAAGGATAGCGGAAGGGTCAAATATATTGATAGCAACGATTTTGCATCTCCACGCTAAGAAGGGTCCACCAATAGAAGAAGCAACAATTTCTGGGTGGTAGTGGCTCTTCATTATTCGTAGGGAATTTGCGAATTTCATTCTCTCTCTATTTACCAGCTGCGAAAGAAATTCATAACCAAATTTTAATATCTTTCTCTTTTTATATGTTTATTAAAATATATAATAAATTCAAAATTTATATTAATGTTCATAATAATAAATTCAACCCAGCTTAATTATATATATATATACTATTTATATATAATATTATTATATCAGGCCCGTAAGTTAAGCCATGCTTAAGTATATATCTTATTATATGTTTTCTAGTAATCATATTATTAAATAATATTAATATACATTATTATAACTCTACTTATAGTATATTAATATATAGAGAAGATATAAAGAAAAATATTTTTATAAAAAATATAATTTATGTTAAGTATATAATATAATATATATATTATAATATATATATAATTATATATATATATATATATTATTATTACTTTATACATATATAAATATATATATATATATATATATAATTTATTTATCTATATATATATATATTATATATATATATAGCTAATATATATATAGCTATATATAGTTTATATATATTTATATTACTATATATAATTTATTACTATAATATATATGATATTCTATATATATATATATATCGAACTATATATTTTATATTTATTATATAAATATATATATATATATATTATTTTATATTTATATATATATATTATATATATATTATTAATTATATATATATTATATATAGTATATATATAATTATATATATATAATTATATATATATACTTATATCTAATATTATAATTTATTATATATAATATACTATATTACTTATTATATTTAAAAATCTGTTTTGAAGTAAAATATATATTACGTATGTTAGGCAGCTCCATAGTTCAAAGAAAAGAGGAATTATTTTAAACTTTAGGATGAACCTAAAATATAGTTAAATCCTATCAGAACTTAGCCTGGTTGTAATCCACTTATATCAAACTAATATTAATAAAATTATTTTACCAAATGACTACTACAGTTAATTAATCATCTTCAACAGCGGAATGATGGTAAATCTAGAAAGTGTCATTAGCTTTAGGATTTCTGAAAATCTTTTTTTCTAAAATAAAAGATTTTATTCTAAGTTAAAAGATGTATTGAAAACAAGGACATTTCAATAGAACGGAGCTGGAGCTGGAGCCCGAGCGGGCCGAGCGAGGGTAAGTTTCAAATGCCTGCTAGTCGGGACGAGGTAGTTTAAAATGCTGGAGCGGCGCCTTTGGTCGGAGGCGGGGTAATTTGAAAAATATGGAGCCGTAGCCGTAGCCGGACCCGGAAAAAAATTGCACACTCCCCAGCCTGCTTTGAGATGGCTATTTCCCTTTTGGAGGAATGGGATACAGGAGAATCAGGGGGTGATGAAGTGCCAATGGATAGCGGAAGGTCTCAATATATGATAGCAATCGCATTTTTTGCCATCTCCACGCTTAGAAGGGTCCACCAAATAGAAGAAGCAATTTCTGGAGTAGGTCAGTTGGCTTCTTCCATATTCGTGGGATGCGAATTTCAAATTTCTCTATTACAGCCCTGCGAGAAAATATATACAAATTTTAATATCTTTCATCATTGTTATTAAAATATATATAAATTGCAACATTTCACTTAATGATTCCATAGATATCAAATTAGAACTTTCATTAAATTATATTTATTATATATATAATATAATTATATATATTATATTCTATATATATTATATTTATTTATTATTATATATAATATATATAATATTATATATATATATATTATATTAAATATATTATTATATATATATATATATATATCAGTGGCGAAACGTCCAGTCATCTATTGATGCGCCGATGACTGACCAGATGGAGCATGAAACAAAATAAATCAATTCCTGTTTTCAAATCTATGCATTATTTTTATATTTTCAATCAAATATCAATATTAATATATATATATTATATATATATATATAATTTATAATTATATATATATATATAAATATATATATTATTATATATGTGTTTATAAAAAGCGGATCATTAAATGAATTAATATTAAGTTTAAACATGCCCAGGTTATCTGTAAATTTGTAGGATCAAATGCGAGACACATTATCAGTTTATTATATAATGTTCACCATTTCCAATTGGCCCAAAATGATTATAGATGATATAAAATGGGATTGCTTCATCTTATAGATTTGATCGCACTGAAGACTATTTGAGCGAATTTGTTTCTCAATGAAAGCTTAAGTTACTTAAAATTTTACCCCAAATTATTGCATTTAATTAGTAAATATTAAAGAAATTTAAATTATAAATTATTATTAGAATCAATGAAATACAATAATGAATTTTACTCTTTTTACAAAAATAAGTCGCAATTAAAAGTTCCTTACCTTAAGAAAATAATATATATTTTATAAAGTTTACGAATAATTGATGAAGTCTTGAACATTAAATATTGGCAAAAATTCGTTTTCTTTGAAGAAAATTGTATTTTAATGGGAAACTACTTTGAAAATAACTAAAGTATATAATTTTATTATTATATATTATTTTATTATTATTATCTATTATTATTATTATTATTATTATTATTATTGATTGTTATTATTCATTTTATTATTAATCTATTATTAATTTATTTTTGTTATTAATTATCTTCTTATTGTCTTCTTCATTCATTTACCTCTTATAATTATTCTTCTTATCCTTCTTACTATTTTTTATTATTATTATTATTATTTATTAATTATTATTTATTATGAAATTATAATATGAATTTGATTTTTATTGCTGGTTTTTTTTTTATTTTTCATTCTTCCTTAACCAATATTAATTTTAAAAAAACTATTATCGGCCGCTCCTCTCTCTCTCATCTCTTCTCTCTCTCTCTACTCTTCTCCTCTCTCTCTTCATCTCTCTCTCTCTCTCTCTCTCTCTCTCTTCTCTCTCGCTCTCTACTATCAATTTCTCTCTTATAATATATATATTATTAATATATTATTATATATATATTATATATATATATATTAGTATATATATTTAATATAAAAAATTTAAAATCTATATATATATCATATATATTATAATATAAATATATTATATATATATATATATATATATATATATATTTTTTATATATATTATATTAATATATATATTTATATATATACGTATTTTAACATATAAAAGGAATTAAATTAAAATTAAAAGCAGAAATTGTAAATTCGTAAATTATTATTACAAATCAGTGAAAAAACAATGTAAATTTTAGTCCTTTTACAAATAAGTCAATTAAAGTTCTTATTTTAGATATAATATGTATAAAGTATGAAATAATATGAAAAACACGAAACAATTAAAATCAAAAATGAAAATTTTAAAACGCAGGATCAGACCATCTTTCAAATCCAATCACTAAACATCGTTCGTTCAATGAATCTGCAGTGCTGGTTTTTATTTTCTATTATTTTTTTTTTACTTCAAAAATATTAAGTGGACGTGATTTATGGTTAAAGCAGGGAAATTAGTTTTATTTGTATAAAATTATAAATATTTTAGGACTGGAAAACAGTCAAATCAAATTATTATTATTACATAACTATAGGCTATAGGCTTCACAGTGTAAAGCCGTTTTCGTTGTTTGCATTTGTGCTAAAAAAATGCTTGAGTATTCTCCGCTAGATTTGTGGTGGATGCAAAAAATTTGGTGTCTACATATTGACCGATGGAACTGCGATTTGTAGGAAGAAACATATAAGATTAGGATTTTCGATTTTTTGGAAAAAATCTGAATTCAAGAAAAAATTCTGGTGATGAAGTTCTTATAAAGGACGGAATGGTAAAAACCATTTGCCAACGATTGATTTGTTTTCAGAAAAGATTTGGACCCGATATTATATATATATTATATATATATTATATATATAATATATATTATACTATATATATATATATAATATATATATATATATATATATATTTATATATATTATATATATGCTATCTCCGAAAGCATCATGCATGTAACTTAAAAAACTATTAAAGCTACAGTAAAACGAAATAACATTTTTGATTTTAACAAGCAATTTCATCGATTAAACTTTAAAAAAAATTATTTTATTCTCAATATTATTAATAACATTTAATTAAGTATAATCTCTCTCGCAGCCTTTTCTTCATCAACCATTCCATTGGAGGTAAAAGAGCAAGAGTTACCAAATATTGTTTTTTTTGTTATATGCATGTTGCTATCGGGAGGGAATATATATATATATAATATATATATATATTTTTATATATATATATTAATATTATTATATATATATATATATATTTATATATTAATTTATCCAAAAAAAAACCATTATATATATTATTATATATAATTATAATTATTATTATATATATATATATATATATATTATATTATTTATATTTATTATATATATATTTTTATATATATATCAAGTAGGAGGGCATGTTGTATGAAATATTGAAGGATATTGGAAACCAATTATATGATTAATTTTTCAAGATTTATTGAAAACGTGATGCCATGGATGGACCAGACAGGTGCACAGCACATGGATACGTTGATTTCCTGAAAATTGAAGTTTTTCTTTTAAATTATATTTTCGCTTTATTTCTCCATCGGACATTTTGTTCAAATTTTTGCAAACGGAAAATATGTATTATGGAATGCCTTACTATGTAAAGGACTTCCCAATATTTAAAAAACTTGTAGAGGGTGTTTAATCTTGTGATAATGCCAAAGAACAATTACTATGGACGAATAATTTTAGAACGGGACAAGTGTAGATAAATGGAAATTGTTGGGTTTCTTCACTTGGGAAAAAAAACCTTAATCTATGGACGGGTTACCAAAAATAGAGAGACGCGAGATTTGATAACTTTGTCACAGAACAACGATATCGCAGACTTTATTTCTCCATTATCGATAATTTAACATGTCATTTAACCACTAGATTCTTTCGCTCAAATTAAACATTTTTGAAACTCTTGATCCTAGGAAATTTTGAAAATTTTTGCCCGAAAGAATGCTTTTCCCGAATCTCTTTTCGACAATTTAGGAAGAGTTTACCCAAACGTTTTCGATTTGTGTGGGCTCAAAAACGAATTAAACGTATTTTATAGAACCACTACTTTCCAAGGAAAATCTCCACACATATTAATTAAATTCCTAACAACAGAAAATTTGCACCAGCCCTTTAAAGAGATTTAAATTGGCGAAATTGATTTCAACCATACCCGCGACGACTGCATCAGTGGAACGAAGTTTTTCAGCTCTCAAAAGAATACATACATACAAAAGATCCACTCAGAGCGAAGATCGTTTGAGTAATCTGGCATTATTATCAATTGAAAAAGAAGTATTGGCATCGCTAAGAGAACAAGAAAATTTTTACAACATGGTGACCGAAAAATTTGCCACAAGAACGCGAAGACTGGACTACATTATATAATCTAGACAAAGAATTTATATATTATATATATATATTATATATATATTATATTATTTATATTATATAATATTTATATATATATATTATATATATATTTATATTATATATTACTATATATATAATGAGGAATAGGGACCGGAAACTGTAGCGGATGATGCTGCAATATGCAGCCTCGCCATGATATATATATATTATATAATATATATATTATATATATAATTATATATAATATATTATATATTTATATATATATATATATATATATATATATTATTAAGTAATAATTATATATATATATTACCTTCTCTTGGTCCCCAACAGGCATACCAAAATATGCCTTATAGGCCTCATACATTTTAGCAGATGTATTCACAAGGTACTTCTTTGCTCGTGTCTCCATAAATTTACCGCATACATAACAAAATGCCGTCTCCCTGATATTCGCAACCTCTTGATTCCATCTTTCTGGAATGCACCATTATTTTTCTTTGCTTTCTACACAGAAGCAATTAGGAAATAATGCTTTCAAAGTAGACGATTTTTTTTTTTTTGTTGCATATAATAATTATTATAATTATATTTATGAATAAAAATTTTCGATTCTTTTGTTGCGTAATTTGTCAAAGGGCGAACTTCATCCCTTTTTAAGCTCCTGATTTTTCAACTTCATTTGTGGATTAATTGTGGCATTAAAGAAACTTTGTTGTTAGTATTCCTGTGGTTTATCAATTTTATGCATAAATTATTTTGCATTTTCCTGTTAAAGGAAATTTATATTAACAATTTTGACGCTTAATTTTTCCTTTGTTGTCAAGTTTGTCTGCTAAATCCCTTTGATTTTTTATTCATAGCTGATATGAATGTTCATTTTATAACTAGTTTACATAACCTCTCTTAGACACTTCCTCCCAGACTATTAAATGATGAAAACATTTTATACTTCCATACCTATAGGAGGATAAAGTAATTTAATTCTTCTGGTATCATTTTATCTACTTTGTTTTTAAAATGTTTTTTTTTATTAGTTTCTGTTAATATTGTTGTTAACCTTATTTTTATAAAAGGTCTTTCAGTTGTTCAAATTCTTAATCTCTCCCTCCCTTCTTGAATAATTATTTCATAATATTTCATAATATTATATTTCATAATATTTCATAATATTTCATAATATTTCTTAATATTGAACTAACTCAATGTGGAATATGTGGGATTGGAGAGAATATGGAGAAGGTAATCAGAAGTAGGAATTATAGAATAAAGGAATATAAAATAAGAATTTGTTCGTATATTGATCTATTTCTCGAATTAATTATCTGTTATGCAAATAGAAAATCTAAAAGGTAATTTATAAAGTTACTGACATAATTAAATCGCTCTAAACCAGATAAATCCATTATAATATATATATATATATCATATGATCAATATATATATATATATATATAATATATATTTATATATATAAAAAAGTTTATTGTATTTTCTTATATAAATTTTTAGAATAAATTATTTATATATATTATATAATTATATATATATATTATATATAATATATTTTCATAATTTTATATATACTATAGTTGAATAGCTTTGTCTTAAATTCTGATTTTCCTTGAATTTGTTTATTTGCAGCATTATTGTATTAACACACATTTGAATGTTAATTATTAATAATACATTGAGCAAACATTTTTATAATTTAAATAATAAATTATTGATAATACACACAGCTTTTGGCCGAATATATACGGCTTCTTCAGGTGAAGTTTTGACTGCAGTTGTCCAAAATATTTTTTTTTTTTTTTTTCCCACCTTTTTTTCACGGAACCGTATATATTCGGCGAAAGATAGTGTGTCAATGTGTATTATTCAATAATTTTATTTATTTAATTTATAAAAGTGTTTGCTCAATGTATTAATGTTATTAAAGTTAACATTCAAGTGTCCTATGTTCATCTAAGAATTTTTAGAGGCAATGGATCTAAGTTATATTATTATATATATATATATTATATCAATTATATAATATATATAATTATATATTATATATATATATATATTATATATATATTATAATATATATATATATATATATATAATATATATATATTATATATATATTATTATATATATATATATATATGTATTTATATATTTAATATATTATATATATATTATACTTATATATATTTATTATTAGGTGGAGCGATAAGGTGTTATTTCAAATTGACTCAACCAATGGATGACTGTGGCACCAACAGGAGTCTAAAACCCACGTTTAAATTTCTATTTACCTTTTAAGGGTCCCAGTTTGGGGAAAAATGGTGAAAGGTGAAAATTGAACACAAAGCATACGTCAAAATGTCCATAAAGAACACCATCGGCATATACAGTGTTAATAGCATCTTTTATTTAGGAACTATTTATGTTTACTTAAATAAAATTGTGTACGTTGGTCCACAGCGAGCTCCTAAAACCATGTTTAAATTTCCCATGTACACTTAAGGGCCCCCAGTTTTGGGGGCAAAAATGGTGGAAGGTTGGAAAAAAATGGAATGAGTTCTAGAAATGGTGAGATGCAGCTCGTTTATTACGAAAATTTTAATTTTTAGGAAAATCTATGTTTATTAATTAATTGTGTAAATGGCCCCTAGGAGTCCTTAAAACTTTAAATTTCCATGTACCTTAGTTTGACATTATTTGTGGGCGTAAAATAGGCAATCGGGAAGGTGGAAACATTGAAAATCTCGGTCTAGAAATGTATACAGATATATACGGTTTTTTATTAGGAAACTCTATGTCTTATTATTAATTGTTGTGTTTTTTGCGTTTTTGTTGCTGTTATTTGCTGCAAATATCTGCATTTATTTTAGTATATTATTTTACCGGTTGTTTGAAGTAATAATGATTATATTTACACTTTTTTCTCTTTTAGTTTTCAGACCTGTCAATGACATTGGAATTCTTACGACAACACTATATTATATTTTTATTCAGCAACATGCCAACAACAAAACATCTATAACTTAGGAGCAGCATCGGTAGTAAGTCAAAGCATTTCCTCTCTCTTGGGGAGAAATTGGTTAAATGAACCTTCCGTAAAATTTCTTAGATTCTCGTATCATTTTTTATAAAACTTTAGTGCCTGCAAGTCCCACTAACGGTTGCTCATGAAATTTCTGACTGTCATTAGATAACTGTCGAGATACCTCATAGTCATATATTGTATCTCATCCGAAAGACGCATGCAAACCCACTTACAAAGACAGTTGCACAAAAAAAATGCAAGCACAATTAAGAGACAATTAATTAAAAATGGCCAGAGAACATAGCTCGAAACGCCGCAATGGTAATCAGGTATGATAGAATATTATTGCTATCACGATCATAAGCAAAAAGCCTGATCGAAAGTGAAGGAGAGCAGAAAAAGCATGTAGACCTATGATAAGAATCAACGTAGCAACTGACTGATTCAACTTACCTATGAATAGATGTCAGTAATTCTACAACAGCACCGAAAGAGCAGTACACCTCCATCAAATCAACTTATGAAAAATTTCCAGCCATAAAAGAAATGACTATTCTAACTGAATTTCCTCGAGCAATGGCAACCAATCGAAATTTCTTGGACCAACTATCTCAGATACGACGAATAATGCTGCTATGCTATTCACTACTTATGTAGAATTATAAGGCAATCATTTGACGTAAGACATCAGTGAGTTTCTTGTGTAGACCTGGCTGTCGCTAAGAGACGTGAAAACGTATCATTTGACGGAGTTGCCGTTACTCTTTTTTTGTGCAGATGTTGTATCTTAAGGGCCATAAAATCCGCTGTGATATGGACACTATTATATTTTGTATTGGGTGAGAAACGCAGATAAATTAGTGTGAATAAATAAAAAAGCAGAGAGTGGAAGTGTTACGTACAAATGAGAATGGTTAAATATAACGAAATGATGCATTTACACTTACCTCGAAGTTAAGTGGAAAGTCTTGTCCTGATAAACAATTACTGCACACCATATTTGAGTGTCCAAGGAGGGTGAATGCATTGGACATAGCTCGAATGTGCAAATACCTATTGCTTAATCTCTCAGAATAAATCTTAGGAGCAAATTCAGGAGATATTGTATGTAACAAGTACATAGGTTATTACTAGGATTGTAAAAGTGGCATAATTCGGCTAATATTATTGAAGCAATTAAAGGCTATATGCAGAACTCGCAGATTTCTCGTATTGTCACATACAATGATCCTTTCTGCAGAATCATTTATATGAAACTAGGCACGCGGAAAGACATAACTGAAACCGCAATCTCACGATTGTAGTGGATTCTCCTATCGAGTGATAAAACGCTTTAGGAAACTTGTCACGGAAAAAATATCAACGTTGTACCGATCGCAGGTGTTTTATACAAATTATATATCTCTGTATCAAGTAATATATCCAAGAGCCTTCCAGATGATGTTGCTTGAATGATACCAGGTTCTGACATCAGCAATTACTCATCTTGTGCTGAAAATAAAATTTGAACGTTTCACGAACTAAGGATTCAAATCGCTATTCTAAGAGACAAAATCTGTGATGAAACAAGGAGCGATGTTCACCTTACACTATATCTTTAGATGGAATAAATACTACGCTAACAGGATCTGTCTGTTTTAATATGTCTTCTCAATCATAATTTCTCCATCCGCAGCAATATCTTGAACTTTACGCGAGTCATATGCTTTTTCTGTAAACCAACTCAAGTGAATCATTAGGTCTTAATTATCGCAAACTTAGACAACGCATTATAACTCACTGAATGGTATTTCTAGCACATTCTCAATTTACAAAATAAAAATGATTAGTAAGTATTTAATAACTTTACCGAAAATCAATTCGAAACTCTTCATTCCGATCCAGATAATGTAAGCGCGCAATACCTCTATAATCTTCGGAAATTATCACTCCAAGTAAACAGTAATTATTTCTCTCAATGATAGGTTCTAAGGGAACTAGTGAATACCGCGTGATATTTCGCAATAGACGTCCCTAAGTACACAAATCAATTACTACAGGTCAAGATAGTCTAATTGCAGGAGCTGAAATCAGAAGACGCATTATGCTTCTTACCCAATAAGTAGAATTTCAATCCAAACACAACTAGTGATGAATATATATGATAATGTATTTTACCGACTCTAATAGTGAACCAACAATATAATTATCTCTAAAAGCTCACTGTGAAGGAACTTTGGCAACACGAAGTAACCATGTTCATTATTGTTGAGGTGTTAATTCTCTATTACACTACAAGGCCCACTCAGCTCATTGCAGCGGAATGCCAGTGAAAATTGGTCAACTGAATGCTTCTCGATCCTTATCAGTGATTTCCACGAAGTCCACGCGATAGTATACACTTCCATTCGCAAGATCGTATTGTACTCGGTTCTACACTAAGTTGAATAACTCCAATAAATAAGAAATTGTCTGGTCACATATTATCTGAAGTATGGAATGCTGCTCTTTGAATATAGTTCTTTCATAAAAGCGTTGTATAGTAATTTATACTGGCCTAATTCTCTAGCCTAGTTAGCAAATCCCTATATGATAACGGCGATGCTTCAATTAAATCGAATTATCAATCATGTGTGTTCATTTGTTTCAGAATGTTAAGTGAATATGCGACAGGTTGGTAGCCTCGCAATGTTACGTGTCTATGTAATATAATCGTTGGATTTGTGTGTTCTTCCTCATTTTCTTGCACTCTGTGCTTTTCAAGACAACCGATTCTACCATATATACAAAGTAATTGTTAATTTTGTATAGTTCTGAGTTAAAACAGTCTTTATGTGAACTCTTTTGTAGACCAAACCTCGTTTGAAGGATCCTCATTGTTTATTCTATAAACAATATAACACATTGTGAAGAGTATTGGAGATAAAGTTATGAACTCTATGAAATTGAATTTTCTTTATATCTTAATTCATACTTTTTAGGGCTTCCAATTCAATAGTATAAAGAAAATAGAACGTAGACAACAATAAAAGTTAGAGGATAAACAATTTCATTTTCAGTTCACCATATATACCCGAACTAGTAACTACATAATCCAGTATTTCTTAACATATCAATGTATATATACTGGATATATACTTATTTCTGATCTATGAACATAAACAACAATCTCAATAACTAAACAAATATACATCATCAAACTAATTATATTAATGTAACTAAACAGATAAACGTATACTTATATGTACCTAGATACCTAAAATCTCTAACTAAAATAATAAATATTATATTGCAGACATCAAATCCAGGGCTCAAAATGCAAATCCAAATTCGGAGCTGCAAATCTAAGGATTAATACAGAGCCTGGAGCTTTCACAGTAAGATTCTTTTTCAAGTGACTTGATTACCTAGCAGACATCACAGAAAATGTTACATAAATTTAAGTAATTCCTCAACTATTAAGGGGCTTAAATAAGATAGATTACCTCTGCATATACAACACTAAAAATAGGAATTATATTGGATTCTTCTCTCACTTCCTCGTTTTTCAATTGGGTTTACTTAACATTGATGTGAAATTTATTGTTCCATCACAAGGAACCATAGTCTTTCCAGTAGAAGGCTTTTTTATTTTAATTCTAACAGCAGTGAGAGATTGAGAGGATTGAAGGTGATGTGGTTGCTCAGTTCCACATCCAGACTGAACCAGTAAAAACCATTTATCTTAGCTTAATTTATAGACTACATAGTACTTAGTCTCACAATTTGGGAATATAGTAAGGATAATAAAGGAGTCATGGTCTGATTAATTTTATCAGGTTTGACAAAGTTAATGTAAAATACCCCTGAGAAAACATACATCATCTTCCTGGATAAAACACACATAACTCTCTCCCTTACACTTGGGTTCTTCCTGGCCATTACCATTGTTTGTGCTGGGATTCTGCCTGACTGTTACCACTGTTTGTGCTGGGATTCTGCCCAACTATTACCATTAATAATTTAAGTTTGGGTATAATTTTGGTGGCTTATTGCCTACATAATTAAATTAAAATTAACTTTTTTATTTATCAAACAATGGATAAAGAATCTAGAATTCTTGCTGCTATAGAGCAAGACAAAATTACTATTGTCCAAAAGAGCAATAAATAAACAAATACCATGAAAAGGTTAAAAAAAAATATAGTAGACAAACTATCCAAGCTCCTATTTTCCAAATTAACCTAGAAACTCTTAACTATGAAGTGTCACAAATTAAAGAGATTGAAAAGGACATTTTGGAGTTAATGTATAATAATAAATTAGATGAAATAAGAGTCTGCTATTTATGAAAAAGAAGAAGTGGTCAAATGGGACACCCTTTTGAGGTCCGTGGAATTATATCATTTTGATAAATATATGTTAATATATAGAAATACATGTTAGTACCTATGATATATTATTTATGTATTATTTAAATATTAATATACTTATATAATAATATACATATTATAATATATATATATTTATATACTATAAAGAATTTAGGCGTCAGTTAAGTTTTTATATTATACATAATACTAGTAATATATATATATTATCTGAAGTTTTATTGAGTTTTTGCATAATGGTGAACTAAATAAGTAATTTATTTAACACATCACAAACACTATATATACTCAATATATATATATATATATTATATATATAAATTATTATATATCTATATATATATATATATAAGTATAATACACATATTAATTATAATTATATATAATAATATAGTTAAATGATATAATATATTATATATAATAAATATATAATATATAATATATTAATATAAATTATATATATATTATTATTATATATATTATATATAATATTATAATAAATATTATATAATTATATATAGTATATTATATAATATATAATATATATATAATAATATATATATAATATAATATATATTATTAGTATATTAATATTACTTTGATATAATTAAATTAATAATCATATTAATATACTAATATATATATATATATAAATATATTAATTAATTATAATATATGTATTTATATAATGTATATATATATATTATTAATACATTATATATATATATATATATTTATATAGTATATATTAATATATATATATGTATAGTATTATATATATATATATATATGATTATATATTAATATTAATTAATTAATTAATATATAGTATAGTGAACTATATATACAGCTTATCCTTTATATTAAAGGGAAGTTAATATATCAATAAATAATGTGCAGATAATATTAATTGACGATCGAGTCGAAAACTCTGCTACTTATAAGCTAGGCCGCCATGAAACAAGTAGAGATATAGAGTATGTCTAAGAGGCTTAATACAAACTCCAATAGAAAGATCGCGAAGTTTCCACAAGTTCTCATAAATATCTTATTTTTGAGTTATGTGTGTGAGGATATTGTGAGTAACTTTATTAATGTTTGATTTAATGTGTTGTTTATCAAAATTGTGTGTTTTATTGTATAGGCATTTTATACAAGGCTGCTTATGAGCCGTAAAAGGGCTAAAGGGCATATGACGGTTCGTTGCATTACTATGACATTGCTCCTCTCTCCTGTCGTCCCTGCTGAGGTCTGACTTAGACTCTCTGACCTTTCTCTGTCTCTTATATTTCATTTGCTATATAATATATATCTATAGTATATATTACCTTTATTGGTGTGTATATATATAAATATAAATCTTGTTTATTGTGCTATATCTATTCTTATAATTGGAAACTATTTTCCTTATATATATATTTATAATAAATATATATGTATATTATCATTGTTCGTTTATTGATTAATTTATAATCGGTTAATCTTACTTCTTTTATTATTATGTACAAGTTTAGAGGATACAATGTATCCTATATATATATATTTATATTTATATTATTATATATTTAATTATTATTATTATATTTATATTAATTATTATTTAATTTATTAATTTAATATTATATATTATTATTATTATAATATATATATTATAAAATTAATTTATTGATATTGATTATTATATTTAAATATATTATTTATTTATTATTATATTAATTATATATTATTATTAATATATATACTATTATAGCTAATTATAATTATTAATATATTTATATTAATTAATCATATTAGTATATTAATTATATTTATAATTAATATATTATTATTTTTATTATTATTATTGATTATAGTATAAATAATATATTTGAACTTTCCCTCTTTGGATATATGGATTCCACATCAGAAATAATTTTTTTCATTAACTGAATCGGATGTTATGAGTAATTAATTTTTACCTGTCAAATTGCTAATGCTCAAGATCCTACTCAAGAGTTAACGTGATATATTTCATATTATTATATATATATCATTTATTTATAATAATATTTAATTTATTATATTATTATAATTAATATTTACAATTCCACACTTATTTAATTTAATTATATTTATTTATATTAATTATATTATTATATATTAATTATATATATTATTTATACATTATTTAATTATTATATATATAACTATATATATATAATATTATGTGTACTATTACTGTATTTTCTTCATATTTTAAAGGGTAACTTGAAAATCATTTATTAATTTATTTAATTATTAAAGTACGATTATTATTATTATTATATATTATTATATTTATATATATATGATATTATTATATATATTATTAATATTAATTAAATTTTATTTAATTATATATTTATATTATTATTTATTATTATTATGCTGACTTTTTTTTGAATATTAATTTATTATTGAGGGTATAAATATAGTTATAAATTTATAGTTATCTATTTAAAATTTAATTTATTATCTATATATTACTATTTGTATTATCTTAATTTTATATTATATTATTATATTATAATTATTTATATATTATATAATATGTATATTGATTGATATTTATTATTTTTCATAAATATAATATTTGAAATGTAATATATATATATATACTAAGATATTTATAGTATTATTCAAAGCTCACACTCAGTACTGTAATATATTAGTTCACTTAATACTATACAGAATATAAAATAGTTTTTTATAATATTACTACTCAAGTTATCCCTTATAGGTGTATATAAGATTTGAATATATTTTTTAATTTTTTTTGTGGATTAGGTTGTGTCTGATAACTTCGCAATCGAATTGGTTTAATTATAATAAGTTAATTTTGTTTTTTGCATCTGAATAAATTCTATCTTTTTGTTTCTAGAGTAAGGAGGTGTGTATACTTGGTGAGGTTGGGCACTCACCTTTGTACACTTGGGCAATTTTTAAATAACTCGTTGTTGGATCTTAGGTCACTTCAAGGTGGGATATTGGCTTGCAGCAAGAGCAATTAAAAGAAGCGGAAAACAGCCACATTATTAAATATTGCGCATATACGTTCTATGCCTGATGGACATCTTGTGAACTCAGAGGAGTGCGATTACTGATGAAACATTTACAATATAAGTAACAAGCTGCCATCCTTGAAATAGGACGCCAAATGCCACTAGGTGACAATTACAAGTTATTATCGGTTGTTATACATTTTATAGAGTATATATGAACTGTGTAGTCGTGAGTGTTGTGTCTTCACGCTGAGTATGTCTATTTGCTCATCGGTGTGTTAGCGCAAGAAATTGATTAAATATTTATCTCATGTTTATACTGCTCGCTCGCCATTAGGCTTACGGTATAAGCATATTATAATTTCTATTCTCGCAAACAATAGCCACGAGTTGGTAGCGGGTTCATTTTTTTTAGTGTTATTTAATTGCAGATCTCTAGATGTTAGATGGTATATGTGTGTACCGTATTTAACAACTTAGGTCTATATGTGGTTTACTAAATCTCGAGGTCGGTGTGGGTATGTGAGTATGAGGTATCTGATATTAACTACATATATCAATTAGTTTGGACTCAAGCATTATTATTTGGTGGATTTGTGTTACAAACAATTGACAAGCCCTAGTGTGCTTTGGGGATTTTGATGGTGTATGGTCTGGTGTTGGTGGATGGTCAGGGACAGCTTTCGACAATAGGATATTTACCACAAATAAGGAAGGGTGCGAATTGTATAACTCTGTCTCTCTTATATATTTCACTATAATATAGTACCTCTAATGTCCTATATTATGACATTATCACTGTATTAACTCGTCAAGAGTCGATACAAAGAAATGCTGAGGAACTCATTTTATATATATATAATTTTATATAATATATAACTTATATATATAATATATATATATATATATATTATAGTTATAAATAGTATTAAGTATTAATAATTATATATATTAGTATATATGATATATATATATAGTTAACCGTATTTTTCTATTTTCATAATAGGTTTCTAACTAGGAATTATTAATATAGTGGATATTTTTCCTGTTAGTACTGTTATAAATTTTTGAATAAATAACCCTGGGAAAAATTATATCAGGGCTTCGATCATATACTTAATATAAATAACATTTAACTTATATATATATTAATATGAACATACTTAAACCTTTACTAATAAAGGATGTTACATTAAAATAACATGATAATATCGAAATATGCCGTGAGAAACGCTAATAATAACGCGTAATAACTCACTAGTCACATGTGTCACGTGTTATATATGCATTAAAACTCCAATATGAAGTAGAGCGTGCAAAGAGTTATATACCTAGATATAAGTTGCTTTTTTTTATCGGATGTTAAATTTATTTTATTGTTAATCGATATATTTTTTATTATTTTATTTTTAAGGGTGACCGTAAGCCGATACGAATGGATACTAAATAATGATAAGGGGGGGATAACGAGTCCCTTCCCGTCGTCCACCTACGCTATAGAGCTGAGAGTACACTGACTCTATAATCTTGCGATATTTAAATTCTTGGGTATTTTTTCACTTTTAGTTTATATATAAAAATAAATGACTTATATTATGCAACTTTGACCTCTATCATATTCATAGCTCATCTATTTGGAATAATATAATCGAAAAAATATAGATATTTTACAAATAAAATATATATATAATGATCGTATACGTTATATAATGTAGATAAGAAGGAAGATAATTAAATTCAATATATCTATTTTACAGTATAATATATGTTTAATATGATATATATATATATAATATTTATATATAAATGATATGAATAATATATTATTAATATATATATATATATTATTTTTGACTTTCGATACCGGTTATTTAAAATAATCTAGACTTGATGAAAACTATATAAAAGTAATTATTGTATTTAATCATGTAATACTCAAAGATGTATTCCGCCAGTCTATCTGTAACGTATATCAATGTACGTATTACCTGTTGATCTATAGGTCTACTATAATCAGATAAATTGTATCATCAGATAAACATATTAAGTTAATATTACATAATATAGACACTATATCACATAATAATTCACACTCACATTAATACTAAAATATATTAATTAAACTAACTATATTTCAGTTTATTCACGAAAAATGACTTATCCACATATAGTATTTATCGATGAGTAGAGAAGACTAAGCCCAATTTTAACGAAAATAGAACTATGATTATCATTATATAACAATATAAAATGATATCAATAGGTGATTCTTGGTGTTGTTCGGCGACTCAATCGATGAGCTAATTACGGATAGTGAGAGATGATAGACATATTCCTGAAGGAATTACCACTTAACACTGTAAAATGGGATAAGAATAAGTACGCGCTCTTATTCGACAGACCTGGTGCAACGACCGCTAGATGGTTTAACGAATGTGTGATAGAGAGATAATGTAGTTTAAAAGCTAACAATTACATGTATTGTCAATCTACCACTGAGTCCCCGTATCTCAAATTGCAGAAGACCGAATTGGTACATCGTCTCTGCCGACCGATATGGCAAAACACGAGAATCTCTTGAAAGAAATGGTTAGCATTAAATTACTTGCTAATATAATAACCGTATTCTGTCAAACGACCGCAGCGAACTTAAAATGAGTGATCTCTGTTGAGGTAGGTTCTCTAGAATCTATACCTGAAAGAGAGTACATGACACACTTGGGTAGTATTTGGGAAATAGCTCATAAGGGATTATATAAAGGGATTGCAAGGGAAAAGATAATTATTAGCCCCGACGCAGGTTCAGAAAGCCATGCGCCCGTGTTCTGCTTCGACATGGGTAATAAAATGAAGAAGAAAAAAGAGAATATAAGAGATATTTATTCTCAATAGGTGAATTTCTGTAAATTGTCAGAAAGATGTAACTATAATTATAGTACTTCGTGTGTCAATGATACAGATCATACCTCTTTTTCAAAGTAGTTCATGAGATTAATACAAGCGCGCTTATCCGCAGTACGTATAATTGTTAAGAAAGCTCTTATGGAAGATAGTGTATAAGTTGAGGTGGTGTGGAAAGTTGGTTGATCAGATATATCTGGATATACGTCCACGACACAACCCCATCAGCAATAAAATAGAACAGATAATGGTAGTTGCAGTACTCTGCGTCTGCGTTCTCTCTCTCTCAATAACGTTTAATTGAGCTAAAATAGTTAGGAAACCTATGTACCAATTCACAGGTAAACTACAGGAGAAAGGAGTAAGTTGCCATCAGATAACGCACAGAGTGTTCATCTCCACAGTGCAGAATCTTTGGTATATTGTGATTTGGAAAGAACGTTACGAGAATCTGAGTATGATTTTTGTCAAAGAGTATAGAATAAACATATAATATGGAAATTGGGCATTTTTGGTGATCCTCATAAGATCGTAGGGAGGATAGTTGATAACCGTGTGATATTATGCACCACGGGTCTTCCTAAGAGCAGGAACTAAGAGGAGAGTAAAGGAGAAAAGGCAAAAGCTCTATATATAGAAATGTTATCCTAGCAAACATTGTTTTTCTTACCTATAATATCAAGTAGTTAATTTTGTGGTCAATAAGTTCGGAAAACCCAAACACAAACATGGAGAATAACACAGCCACACGCTTAATACTATAGTGTATAAGACATGATAGTGAATTATGAACGATGGCTTAGCCTAGATCTCGAGATGAGATGTTATGAAATATGGAAACTATAAATAAAAACAATTCTAATAGCAAAGAAGAAACACTGTTAGGTAGAATACCTGCTATTTTAAATGAGTTAATCATGCCCCCATCACTTCACATCAAACATTGGGCACATTCATTTATGCACTAAGCAGTTCTTGATACAATAGCTCGTTATCCTGTAACAAAGGAGCAGGATGGAATCGATATTTGAAAAAATAACCTATGTATATGGTAGAGAATGTGACTACTGTGATTATACCTTGTACTTTGAACGAGAAAAAATTTAAGAGAGGAAGAGTACTTCTGCTGCATCGGTCTGATATATTCGAAAACTAATGAAGACCCACAGTTTGATAATCGAAAATGGATGTTAAACGCGCACAAATTGATTGCGAGTGACTCTTTAGTCGTCCATTTCAAGATGAAGTACGTTACGGTAGATGATATTCTTGGAAACATAAAGTGCCCACGAGAATTAGAATTCCATATCGAGAGAGGTGTGACGAATGAAGATAGCTAGACTGTACCTCTAATTAAATCTATATTGAGAGTAAGAGAGGCTGTGGGTGTGCTTACGAGATTGATAGATAGTAGCCTTATAGAGGCATGGCAGTCTCTATTTTATGTCATAATCTTTAATATATATAATGACTATAAGTGTAGTAGTTTTTGTCAGACACGGCTTTTAGGTTTTATTGAGTATATTATTAATTGTGTTTACAAAAGAAAGCCTCTTGATATTTGTTTATCAGTTTTGTAAAGAAAATTTAGTCAAGTATTGCAATGCAATAAAAAAAAGCACATCATTGTTATTCTTTCAAAGTGGAAAAAATTAATAACCGACAGAGCTCCAGATCTAAAAATGGTACAATCTATTTAGAAGCGCCTTTCAATTTGGTTGTGAAAAAAAAAAAAAATTATTTAATACCAAAATTATGTAAATAATTTCTTTAGAGTTTATTATTTTACACCCGAAAAATTTTCCGCTATTAAACACTCCTTCATAATAATTAAATTAACGTTATCATTAGCTCTTAGCTAAGCATTTCCTCTTTGTAAGTTTTTTACTATCTGAAAGTTCTTTAAGTGCACTGATGTCCTAAAATTAACCTATAGAAATAATTAAACCGAATTTTAAAAATTATTAATTACATTTGCCGAGTACAATTTTCTCTCATGTCTATTGTAAGAAATTTTATAAAATTTATTTTTTGTTACCCAACCGAATCTCTTTCTTAAATTTTAGTAGATGAAATAGTTTAAAAATTTTCTCATTTAAATCTCTTAAAAATAAAAACAAATTCTAAATAAATCTCCTAAGAATTTTTCAAAGAAATACGTTTTTATGGTAAAATATAATAGAAAAAAAATAAAAAAAGGCAAAAAACAACAACAAAAAAACAAAAAAACAACAAAAAAAAACAAGCAATTATAAGAATACTACTTCAGCTAGATTGCATTAATCAATAACTCTTCGAACGTTTTGAGTTTTGGATTGGTTATTGTTTACGCTTTATTAAATATGGTTTCTTAAAACCTACTATTAAGGCGATAATCAACACGTTATATTTAAAAAAAGATTATATAATTAATTTTAAAATTTCATAATATAATATTAATCAAATTAGGCTAAATAAGTAATATTTATTTTTAAAGTTTATTACTTGAAAAATTACAACTTATTCCTTTTTACCGTTTAAAAATTACATGAATAAATATAGAAGAAATTATTCTTTACAAAGCATAATATATAACGTCAAAAAATAAGAACTAAAATAAATTATTAAAACACATTAAAAATAAAATATACTATATATTATATATATATATATATATTATATATATATATATATATTATTATATATTATATTATATATATATATATTATAAATATTATATATGTAGTATATATATAATATTATGTTATACACAAACATTACAAATTGCAGTCGTACCAGTGGCGCCTATGAAGAACGATTAATGCTGGAACTGGGGTTCCAGGAACCCACTTTATTTCCTCTTCTCGTGCATGGTTTGGAAGAGTGGAACGAAGATCTACAACCACTACTATCTTACTACCACTTACTACCTACTACTTACTACTAACACACTACAATGAATAATACTAATTAATATTATATATCATATATATATATATATAATATATACTATATACAATATCATATATATATAATATATAATATATATTATATCTATATTTATATTATATATATATAATATATATATATATATATATATATATATGGGACAACGACTTGCCGGCAGCAATTAAAATTATTTAAGCATTTGTTTTTATTTTGCTCACAATGTTTTAATCTTAACGTCTACCACAAGAAAATTAAACAGCTTTAAGATCTTTCCAACACCATGTTACAGTATATTTATCTAAATTAGTTGTAATAAAAACATATCATATGTGGAGCTGAGATTATGTAACCTATGGTGACAAAGGCTAAAAAGGCCTAGATAAAGTCCTGCAGAGCTGTGGAAAACAAATTGTATATTCGGATCAAATCGAACCCAACTCATGCCAGACGCACGATGTTTGATAGTATGGAAGTCAAAGGAAGTGGAGGAATTTAGAAAAAAATAATAGTTTCAAAGTTTTCCAATCTGGTTTTAAGATCTGGACCGAAAAACGATGAAACTGTGTAAGAAAACTAGACACACTGGGACTCCTCAAAGGAGGGAGTGTGAGATTAGATGGTTCAGAAGAGAAAAATGTCCACACTATAATAGCGATAGTAATGTGAGAGTGATGAAACAATTTGAAGGGGGAAAAAAAGATCGGCAAAATTGATACTCCGAGAACACTCTAGACTCTACCTTTCCAAAAGAGCGCCGTTTGTGTGGAACCACACCATATATGCGGTGCATCCTCCATCCGAGGAAGAGCTGCCTCCTGAACAGAGCAAGCAACTATGAAGGTGTACATTTCAGAAGGAGTCTCAGAACACTTAATGTCTTAAAGGTTTGTTTAGTGAGAGAAACAGTGTAATACTTCCAACAAATATTACGAGAAATGGAGATAAGAATTTTTAGGATATAAAAGGTTTGAATTGTGTGTTTTTGAAGAAAAAATGAATAACATTGGCTATTTGCAGATCGGTGAAATAGTTTTAAAAATGAAAAGATTAATGAAGGGTAAAAGTCATTGGCATAGCAATAATGGACGTGATGAAGTGACAGTAGAAAGGTCATTGATGAAAATTATAAAAAGAGTTTGGGATAGAACAAAAGTCTGAGGCAACACTATTGTTAGATTTAAAGGCTGAACTCTATTAGTCTATAATAATGCCCGTAGATAGACAGTAAAGAAAATCAGAGAGAAGGGGTAATACCCCAAGAAAGAAGTTTAGAAATCAAAGTTTTGACACTCTATGGCACTCTATGGAAGCCTTTCAATATATTCAGTGGCACACCAAAATATTAACCGAAATCCTGAAGAACAAAAAGCCAAATGTCAGAGAGGGAGAGAAGGTAAAGAAGATCCTCAGTTGAACGATCCGAGATTTACCTGTTAAGGATAGATCGTAAATTTGGCAAGAACAAAGGTTAAAGAAATAGAATGATAGAGTATTTAGATGGATGCCCTTTTTTCGAAAAGAAAAATAAGCTTACTATTCAAACAAGAAAGAAAAGTTGAAGTTGAAAGTCAAAAACTGAAATAGTTTGAATCCAAACTCGCAATCACAAGTTTTTGAGAACCAAAAGAAAAATATCGTCAGAACCATACACCCTCAACGGAGGAACCAAAGGAGGAATATCGTTCAAACCATTACACCTTTTTGGTCCTAAATTTAGAAAGAAAAAAATCACCTCTTTAGAAGAAATAACAATATTAGGTATAAATGGGTTGGAGAAGCAAGAATAACATTGTATTTGTTTAAAATTGAGTTAGTGGCAAAAGGCGAGAGCGATGAACTCAAGTTATCAAAAAGTAATACGAAAGTTGTGCCGTCGGAGGAGGCAAAAGGAAGAGAAAAACACAAGACGATCTTACGGTTAACATTTTTTAGCAAAGATCCCTGAAATTGTGGCATGAATTACTAAAAACATTATTGTATTATCAACGAACTAAAGAATTTTGTGTCACGGTGAATGGATTTTCCATGATTCCTGGACAATATAAGTAGAATGAAATTCTGGAATTTGAAGATGATAATTCCTATTGATAGATTCCATGCGAAGAATAGCACAAGAAGCAGCAGATGTAAGATTTATGATTTTCAGTTGAAGAAAAGGGAAAATGATGAGCACCAAAAACGTGTGAGCAAACCCGCATGTTACGAATGTAAACGAAGGCCAACAATTAATCATGAAAAGTTCAGTCGGAATGAATCATGAAATTTTCCTTCTATAGACGCAGATCGTTCCTGCCTTACATTAGAAGAGGTAAAACAGAATATTAGGTTGGAAAGGTGGTCAGAGGAGCCAAAAAGATGAAAAGCTTAATAGTATAAAGAGAAGAACTGAAAGTTAAGAAAAAGTGTAGCATATTAGTTTCATCTCTAAGACAATCTGGAAGAAGAGTAGAGAGCTGTGCAAACTGCTCAAGATTGTTTCGGATAGAAAATTGATAGTCAAGTCCACCAGCTCTATCTTGAGAACCAGAGGAAAGTCATCATTGATTGTGAATAATGAAATCACTCAAAATAATGAATTCTGAAAAAAAAGGGTAAGAAAACGTGTTCTATCTTAGAGTATTAATAGTCAAAGAGTTTAAGAGAGTTAGTAGAATTTGGTGATAAAAAGAGAACCAGTCAATTTAGTCGTTAATTGGCGAGAGAGTATAAGCCATAAGGAGGAATTCTAAAGAATTCAAATTCATGCTGTCAGAACAGAAATGTTCTTGTGCCAACAATTGAATTTGAATAAGATTGAGGATAGAATCAGTAAGGGGAAACTGTGAGATTAAAACCCGGGTTTTAATTAATTAAGAACATGGGATGAGTCTTAGTGTAAGAGATGCAGTGTTTAACGAAGTGGAAGTTAGAATAAATAATGTTGCAGAAATTATTGAGGAAAGATAATGACAAAACAAGACAGCAATTTCTTGGGGGAAAGTGAGGGGGGGAGAACTTATAAATTCCATCCCCACAAAAGCAAATGAGGGATAATCTTGCCCTTGCCACTACGCCCATGACATCGTTGAGGTAACATACCGAACCTATTATTATTAAAATTGCTTAAAGTG
>JABUQX010044084.1:55000-57500 GCA_015478945.1 Trachelipus rathkii
TAAATTTGTTTTTTTTTTTATTATTGTCGGAGAGAATTGCAGTTCGCCTTTAAAGCCCTTTAAAGTTTTTTATCATGTAATTTGTCTGAAATAATTTAATATCTTGTGTTGTGTTTGTAGCATTTTACACTATATTATGCATGTTAATTATTAAAAATAGCTTGTTTGTTGATGAAATTTAGAATCTGCAATGGATTAGACTTAAAATTGCATGTATGCAGGAAGTTGAAACGAAGTTAAAAACTATTAGAGCATAATGTTAGTCATGTGAGTGTTTCTGTATAAAATAAAAAGTTGTTTTCAATAAAAATATTCTGATTCTATCAGAATCAAAATTTGAGTTTTATTATACCTACAAGAGAGTGAGACTTCAAGAGAACAACTGGAAGGACCAGTGAAGTGGAGGAACAAGCAGAAGAAGAGATAACTACAAGCCCAGTTAAGGCTAGTGTCGGGGAAGAAGAACAACTCCCAGCACCCTGCCTGCTAAGAAACAGCCTTCCTGCTGTGGCCTACCAGCACTGCCTCCGCCCCGCCTACAAAGAGGGCTGAACCCTCCCGCTCACAAAGCAGACCACCTCCACCTGCCACCTCTCGCCACAGCGGTCATTCTTCATTATAAGTATATATATATATATATATATATATATATATATATATATATATATATATATATAAATGTTATATATATATATATATATATATATATATATATATATATATATATATATATATATATATATATATATGTTATATATATATATTTTATATATTGCAGCTTGTCATACCCACTATAAGCAGACAGATATCTCGGTCAGGGCAATCAGTATGTATTCTCCATCCTATCTTTGGAAAACTTCTCCTCCATCTGGAGCTCAGATGTCCAGTGCATCTTCTGAGGGTCTCATCGACGGAAAGTCTTTTCCATCCTTTCCTTGGTTTTCTTAGGTCTTCTTACACCCGGTCATCATCCACTTCCATCATCATCCCCTTCTCACAACCCTCTCCTTCATCTCCAAGTGTCCCATCCATCTCCAAGCAGACGTAAGTCGATCTTGTATTAAAACCGGGCAAACCGATTCTTTTCTAATTTACAATTTAATTCACTTAGACTTCCAATCATTGCTCTCAATAGTTACATTTCTGATGCCTGAATCTTTCTCCTATCCACAGCACACCTCAACTCTCCTATCCATATATACAAAATTCGACGTCACCGTAACGGTGTTAAAAATAACACCTTTAGCTCAAGCGGAACACATGCCCTTTATAATTGGATACAGGGACCTCCAAACACCTCACAAAACTCTTCCATTTACCCCCTTTGTAACTACACATATTCATTAGAATCCTAGCTATTTGAAAAGTATCTGTACTCTTCACTACTTAGAATGCCTTTGAACGTTCATTTTTATTCACCTTGAACATCAGAGATTCTGTTCCATCTTACATGTCCACTTCTATTTTCCTCTTATGAATATTAATGCACCACTCTGCATATGTCCACGTTAATATATCCTTTCTTATACTTCTCCTCTCTATTTGCCTGCTATAACTACGTCCACGTATGATAAATAATAACGGGGACAAAGCAATTACCTACTTTTGCATTACGAAGTCTCTCGACATTGCCATATATTTTTACCATCGTGTGCAAGGGACATGTAGGCTTTTAACACTTCAACCCCGCCCACTAATAAATCTCTCATCCAGGTTCCCATGCTTTCCTGGATATGAAATCAAACGCCTTTATGTTAATTCATAAAGGGAGCGTATAGACTCTTACATTAAACTTTCAAACCTATTCCATCACTTTTTTCAGTCCATAAATCAAATCTGTAACATTTATTTTTTTTTCTATATTCCATTTGTTCCCAAAAATTGTCTCCAATCTGGGTTCTCATCTTCAACTCTATTAATCTCTCATAGAACTTTTATTATATATGTTGTAAGAGCTATTCCTCTGTAATTTCATGCTTTCCCGTATCCCTGTTCTCCTATTCTTTTTCAAAGATCGGTCCCTCCCCGACTCTGGTATTTATCCTGCTATTTACACATTGCAGTTTAGGTTTCAAAATCCTTTGGTTGTATATAACCTCTCCTCCACCACTATCAATTCACACAATAGGGTCTCCTTATCCACTTCTGGATGATTTATTCTACTCCTTCGCCAGTTTTAATGCCCGATCAAACCTTTCATGTGAATTCTTGGAAATCGTACTCTGCTCCTTCTTTTCTTCTATCACCTCTCTACAAACCAGGGGCCCTCTTAACCCCATTCATTCCGCCCTTAGGCAAAAAAAAAATTCACCTGAAGCATATAGTGGGGCCTTATTTAAAATTTTGTAAATTTTTTATTATATTGCCATTATTATGATATATAAGTATTTATTTGACTTAGTACGTGTATAATATGCATATTTCGAATATATATATATATATGTTATATATATATATATATATATATATATATATATATATATATATATATATATATATA
>JABUQX010044084.1:65000-67500 GCA_015478945.1 Trachelipus rathkii
AGAAAACTTTCTGAATCCTATTGCATAACAAATTCTAACAATTACAATATACAAAGAAAAGACTCACACATAGATCCCACCATAAACAACATTCTGCACTCCTCACCTTTTTCAAAAAACTTAAAACCAAAAAACTTTTGTAAATTAATTTTCAAAATTTGATATTTTTATTTATATTTTCATATTATTTAATTTAGTTGATGTCATAACAAGAGCTGAAGAGGGACCTAGAATTTTAAAGGTCGGAAAGCTTTTGCCTACAATTCTTAATAAATTTATGAAAAATATCTAAGAAAATTTTCTTCTATTCAAAAGAATCTACTAGTCTCTTATTAAGGCATTGTATCTTATATATATAATATATATATATATATATATATATATAATATATATGATATATAATATAATTATATATATATATATATATATATATATATATATATATATATAATATGAAGAGCTTGAGGTATTGCCAATAATGTTACATAACAGAAAAGTAATATATCATAATATTTTTCACTCTTAAGGCTTAAATTGATAAAAAACTGATGGACTGTTAGACATCGTCATTGCATAATGCCTTTTGTACAATATTTATTAAGTTTATCGTTAGTATATGTTTTTAAGTGAAGCATTGAATTTAATGTTTGTTAAACAGAAAGTGTAAAATATGAATAATAGTGTATAATTTGCTCGTGTGTGTGTGTGCATGTGTGTGTATGTTGTGTGTACTTGTGTGTGGGTGCATTGTAATGGAGATAATCCTAAAACTCAGATTAAAATATAAATACCTATCATTGGATATTGAGAGCTACCTTTATGTCCTGACATATAGTGTGAAACTGAAAATGCATTGGTCTTTGTACCTATAACTCCCTTATCTAATTGTTTTTTACCTATAACTGTTATGGGTTGTAAATTAGTCAACCATAGCAAGAGATCTTATCGGTGTGACGTCATTATTATACGATATAAGAACAAATGGAAAGTTACACTGGCTTGGAATATTGTTTAGTTTTAAAATAGGTTACCAGGTGCGTGAACATGCCTCTTGAAATAAATATAATTTTAACTTTAATAAGTTATAAATTGTTGCGCTATGGTAAGGTATATAATGGTTCATGTACAGCATACAGAACTGCATCCGTACTAACTATACTACTATCTACTACTACTACTACACTAAAAGTATAACTATTACACATTAAGCCTGGAGTATTCGTTCTCGGGATCTAATCTTTGGATAATGTTTGATGTAACTTATATTAATGCAAGTCCTAATGCAAGTTTTGATATTGAATCTTCACTGCATAACTCTGACTCATATATTATTATATATACTATCTAATATATATATATATATACTATATATATATATATATTATATATATATTATATATATATATATATATATATATTATTGTTTATTTTACATTAATGCACGTACACATATTGATTGCAGTAGTAAACCATTAATATAACAGAGAGGAAACGATCCTTTAGAAAACCTCCCATAGGGACTGATCACGTACACTGTTTTTATTGCTTTACGGTTCTAAGGGTCTGTAAAAACATGTTTTTAAACCCCTAAGGACGTAACGCCGATTCGTCAAGAGGTATGGGAGGGTAGAGGAGGGATTGCGCTAATGATTTTACTGCTTTACGTCTTTACGGGTCATAAAAGATGTTTTTATAACCCATAGGGAACGTAAAGTCCGTTTTTTCTCAAAGAGGTATAGGGAGGGGAGGGTTGCGCCTAATGCTTTACTGCTTTACGTCTTTAGGGTCTATAAACAAGATATTTTTAGTTGAACCAAAATTATTTAAAAAAAAAAGTTTGAAAAAAAGTAATTAAATAAAATTAAAAATAATAAAAATAGAATAATTAAAAATTAAAAAACAAAACATAAATGTAAAATGAAACATAAATAAAATAACTAGCAAAATATGCATTTTCCGGCTTATCAAAATATGATAGTTGATGTTGATAAAGAGAAAATTGTATTTGAATATATAAATGTCAGTCTTAAACCTTTAGAAAACGGAATATCTTTATGCAATGTAATACATGTGACTGGATGTTATGTCAGTGCCTTTAAGCATATCTAGTTTCAGCCCTTTACACATTCTCTATGAAATGTCTCCAGAATTTGATTCATTCGAATCATTACAGCATATAACTTCGTTATGACATAGTAACACCAGATCCTATAAGTATATCAAGCTTCATCCCTTACGTAATCTCCATTAAGTGCAGCCTCATGTATCGAACTGTTTGTACCATTACATCCATTAACTTTGTCAGTTACGATAATATATCACGACCTCTAAGCATAATTTTATGATTGGCCTAACGAGAGCTTACTGTCTGTCTTATATTGTTCATGATGTGTGTGTATGTGTGTGTATATGCGTGAGTGTGTGTGTATGTGTTTGTATATGTGCGTGTGTATGTACATGTATATGTTGAAGAGTATGACTACTTGTAGAAGTGAAAACA
>JABUQX010044084.1:72500-85632 GCA_015478945.1 Trachelipus rathkii
TGCACAAGAGCGATACAAATCAGTTTGAACAGCTCTCGCCGCACAACCAGAACTCCTAGTGTTTCCTTTAGAGTGGTGGCCTGCAACACCATCATGGTCAAAACTCATAGTATTGATATGATATATTTATTGATAATATAGTATATAGATAATATTTATATATATCTCATATAATAAGTATATACTATTATTATATTTTAATTATTGTGATATTTATAATTAGTTTATAGGTACCCATTAATATGTATATTTATTATATTTTTGGAGTACATAATATACTAAGTAAAGTATTGAAAGTAATAAGTGAGAAACCGTGTGTATATTTATCATACTACGAGTAAATATAATAAATTAGAGTATAAAATGTCCTTAAATAGAATATAGAAAGTAAACATAGTTAATTACATCAGTCATATTATTATATATAATAGTACAGGTGAATATAGTATATAAATTATTATTAGTTAATAATGTAATAATGTATTAAGATTATTATATTTAATTAAGTAAATATTATTGTTATTGATTAAGCCTACTAGGAAGGCGCTCTTAGAAAGAAACGACAACAGATACCACTATCAAAAACTACAACAGCTACCGGGAAGAGGAATACATTGCTGGAATGCTGGTCCCATATTTTAGTGCGGAAAAATGAAAAAAATAATAAAAAAAAATTATAATATTATTACAATAGCAATAACAGCGAAAAGGAATACATTTTTGAATACTATCAAAATTGTTAACTCGATTAAAAAAAAAAAATCATCAGAAATAAAATACAAAATTTTTGTCAATAATATATTTCAGCCTGGAGAAAATTAAGATGAAATTCAGAGAGAGAGACTTAGGTTCCGGAGTCAAATGAGACCTTTTATTCGATGTAACTCGTTAGTAAAATAAAAAATAGAGTTTTCTGAGTTGAAATGTCTCATGCTTATTTATTGTTTAACTAATAAGAAGATTTACCCCGAAGGAGGATGATGCCGTTCACGCGAATGCAGGCAGTCGGGTCTCCTCGGCGCTCATATTGAGTGGATTATGCCGAGGGAATCTTACAGGAGGGGTGACAGGACGTGTAATTCGCCCACGCAACATGACCGGGTGAGCGCGTCTACCGAGAGATAAGCCCACGACACAGCGCAATCATAATATGGTAAGTTTTAGGGTTGTTTGTGGGGATGGATTCTCACATCCGGCTCAACTCCCCATACAGGGGTATTCGGAAAAACGTCCCCCGCGCACGTGTTGACACCAAGTCCGGAACTCGAGATGCCTCCCTTACAGATTGACACAGGTAAAAAGAAAGGTAAGTTTCGCCTCTATAATAGTTCCCAAAATACACATATGACTCGAATTATTGAGTACTTGGAAAAAGTATATATAAAAGCTAATACATTAATGATTAAAGTATCATAAAGAGAAGGATGAGTAATAAACTACAATAAGATAAGAATAGGGAAGACTATGTGAGAGTATCAGTATGAGACTAGCGTTATGCTCATATATATATATACCTATTCAATAATGCCATTTGGACTTAGATGTTGCCACGTCGCCCAGACACCCCCCCAAAAAATGAGCCAAGTTTTTTGTTCTTTCAAATCGTTTTTATGTTTTTGGCTTCTCTTTATTATTTAAGTTCTACAGTTTTACTAACCAAAAATTACACAGAGAATTCCAAAATGAATAATTTCATTTCCCGCTGGTGCTTTTTGTTAGTTTAGTCAGTAGAAAATGATTTTTGTTTTATTTTATAGAAAGTTAATTTCCCTTGGTCAAAATTGTGCCATGAATTTCCGAGCAATGCGCTCAATTCTTTTCCCGGTAGCTGTGTACCGCCTGTTATGGAGGAAGGGAATGTGGCTCTTCTAAAAAGGCTGCCCATAATATAGTACGACGGTTTAATATAAATATACTATATAGTACGTATATAAAAATATTACTAGTGAGATAATTATATAATGATAACATATGGATAATTAAATAGATATTATTACTAATATATCACAAGATTATAGTACTAAGAGGGAGGAGTTATATAATATAAAAAGGTAGTATTATATATATTTATTACCAAAAAAGTATATAATTATTACTCCTATTATGTAAATATAGTAATATTAGATAGTGAATATTTTAGAGAGATCTGACACGAAATTAGGTGAAAAAAGACGCGAATACGCAATTATTCGGTCTAAAAGTATTAACAGCCAAATTAACCGAGATGAGTGTCGGCCGATAATCACTTCGCTATTCGGACCAATAGTTAATTTTAGTTTCAAAGTTCGGTCCATACATGTAGAAGGGAAAAATAGAGAAAATCTACACTGAGTCAACAAAAAAAGAAGTGAGAGATCTTTTCTTGGATGGATTCTTCTTGTCAGGCAGATATATTATTTATGTTATTTTTCGCGAGGATAGTCTGATGTAATCATAATTAGATGCATCGATGATTTGTGGCTGTTTCACTAATCCAAACAGTCTTTGTGTATGCGAGAGATACATGGATCTGCCTATTTTTGCAATATTCCTCTAATGAATGGAGCGAAATTACATAGTGCGCACTACGAATAGGCAACGTTGTACCTGTCCGCATATATTATTAACAGTAAGCAGCAAGTTATCACGTATGTTCGAACTTGTAGTTGCGAGGCCAGCATGTGGTAACTTATACTGCGTGCGAGCATAGTATGGGCTAAGCCAATCACCCTCTCGGATGATGTCCCTCCCATCATCCATCATAAAATAAACAGTCCGGATGGTCGTCTTGTTTGCACCCAGGTTTAAACTGAACGAGATCTGTATGAGAGTATGTAGCTTCAGTCCGACACGCTTGTGCAGAGTTTGCGCATTCGCGCAGGTTGATCGACAATTCATGACTAGCTTGCAACTATATGGCAACTCATGCAGTAAAATGTGTATTATCATACAAGCAACGCAATGAGAGCATGCGGACGGCTCTTCAGTCAGATCGAGAGATAGACTCATATGCTGTACAATTGAGAACAGATGAACAAGTTGCAGGCCTACGAGACGATCTGAGCCATGGGCTCCCCTCACAGCATACAGTGCAGGTGAGATGGGACGACTGTTTGATGAACTTCCAAAGAGCAGTTATAAGAGTGGTGTGTGTTACACAACGGGCGAACAGGAGTAAATGGCTTTCAGAGAGTTCATCACGCACCGGGACTTGCGGTACAAGTTAGAGTGAGAAGAGGAGTAAATGCAAAAATCAAGAGCAAGTGTTGGAAGAGGCCTACACGAATATCAAAGGTAAAACATGGTATATGGTGAAGACTTATTGCCGTCGACCTCAAAGGGCTAAAAACATTTTGCGTTCGGTCGAGAGCAAAGACGAGGTTTAAACTAAATATCCCCCGTGCCAATATCCAGTGTGAGGCGTAATTGCGCGAGTACAGCCAGGGGCGAGCAAGGATCACTGGACCAATAGGAAGAATGGCCGACGCAGAAGGTGAAACACTTGCGCGAACGAGGATGACAGGCCGAACGAATCGTACGTGAAACCGAAACGTTGTCAGAGATGAAAAACATGCATATTCCTCTCGACGAACACGTAGGAAGACCTTATGAGTGTTATGAGGTAAACATACTGTAGAGAAGGCCCTGGACCCGATAGGTGAGAATCTTCTCGAGCTACAAGTACATCTGCTTCAGTTCCCTGTCTGAGTGACGAAGAAGAAAAAGCGGCGGACTACGTCTGTTGATCTGCGTCGAGCAACAGAATACGACATCCTTGCCTACGTGGATTATTGCTTTAGGCCATTACATGATACGAACCGATAGTTGAAATGTTTTGTTCATATAGAGGGCACACGCAGAGAATGGATAATTTTTTTCACAGATTAATGTAGTCACATATATAATTTAATTTTAGTGGACTACATAGGAATGCCAGAAGAATTCCACTAACATTGTACCTTAGGAAACTGCTAGAAATTTTTCATTCTCAACTAGGATTGTATGAAATGATGTATATATATTGCACTACTTACATTTCTCACCTAAGAATAATTATCTCGGATAAATCTCAAAGGCGATTGATAGTGAATGAGCAGGGTGAACGCCTTCCGCATCAAGATCTAAAGTTCATGGAAGGAAGTTACCAGGGCAATTAAAATTTTCGATATTAAAATAATTCAAATAATGAAATATTAGGTCCGTCTTATTATGTTGCAGTCATTTGATAGAAGGGATATTTAACCAGACGCATTTTACTAAAGCCAGTTTAATGATTTCGTTCTATCGATTAAGAGATAAAGTTTACTACATCCGTAGGTATGTTTATTTATAACATATTAACATATCAACAACCCATTCCTTCTATTACATTTATTGTTCTCCCTTATAATTTTTCTACTTTATTCATAGTTAGTATTAATATGTTTTTAAATCATATTATATCTATTCCAAGACATGTATCATTATCAATTGCTATTTGTTTATCTTATCTCCCTTCATAATATTACACATATATTATAATATATTATAATATATATATTTATATATATATTATATTATATATTTTATTTATATATGATTTATATTTATTATAAATATTATTATATTATAAATATATATTATTATATATATATATATATTTTATAATATATTATTATTATATATATAATTTATATTATTTATTATAATATTATATATATTTATAATAATTAATATATATATTTATTATAATTATTATATTGTATATAATAATATATTTTATAAATAATAATCTCTATAAGAGTAATATTTAGATTACGTTCTATATAATAATATGTAATATATTTTATACACAAAAAAATTTATAATCTTATGTAGAAGCTTGATATCATATAAGTATTCATATCAATACGTATCTACCAATGTTATTAGTTGAATAGATACCTTTCTTTAGAAAAGGTAAATAAATCATAAAATTTTAAACAAAAATATATGTGTATTACACACAATATCTTTCCACAAATTTGCGATAGTGATAATCACAAAACCCGATTAACATTTTTGGATCAAGCACATCTAAATATAATCATTTGACTGACACCCCATCCAAGAAATTTCATGTTTATCAGTGTTATATATCAAAGTATATAAAACAAAAGTAAATAACTATTTCTTACCTATATAAATTATTTCTTACTAATTTTTCTTTCATTATAATTTAAAATTTGAAAAGTTACTTAGTTAAAGATGTTAAGCTATACTTACTTTCAATACGCTCTAAGGTTAAATGACAGGAACTAATTTAGCAAAGTTCTCCATTTAATTCAGGGGAATATACCTATTTCTGTGAGCTTCAAATTAAATATTTCCTCCTTTTCTAAAGATATAATCTTTCCACTTTCGACTATGATGACAGTGTAGTTGAATGGATATTTATTGGCTAGTTTTTTCAAATTTCATTAAACTTATATTCAGTGATTTTTTACAACCAATTTGGAGGAATATCATATGATCTTCCCTGGTCAAAATGTAGGCAAACTTTATATAATAATTGTTTTTATTTCTTGATGTAATATCGAATAACTGGCCTTTTTATACTTTTTATGTACAATAATTCACATCGAATCATGAGAAATGGGACTTTCTTATTTTCATCACTAATCAATTTATCTGTATTTCTAGTACCTGCGTACTCCATGAATTGCAGATCATTTAATCTTTATTAATCAATACCATTATTAAGATACTAGATTTAACATGGACTTATACCTCTTAACAGACCTTCACTTTCTCCCACCTACGATAAGAATCTCATCGGCTAGTAAGAGAGAGTCAGGAGTATTAACATATTGTTCATGTCATTTCTTCCAGGGCTCTCAACAAGATCGCATATTTTGCTCGGGTACTGATTCATCTGATCTATGGTATGAGAAATAGGCTTGAATGGCAGCAGGATCCTAAGAAAGTACTACAGCAGAAAATGGCTAAATCACATAGAATCTTCAAGATAGTCTTTAATTGCTGATCTGGATTGTTTAAGCTCTTCATCGACGCTGGCTACATCTATCTCACAATCTCGAACTGTTTTGCTTTTAAGTGTGCCTTATTTGTCAAAAGGGATAGCTAGATTGTGATTGGAAGTTAAAAATCAGTAAGAGTTCCCTCCAACCTGAGGAACGATATGAGTTTACTATCACGTTTTAAATAATATGCTTGAGTTTTAGTGATGAGATTGCTCCAATAATGTCCCTCAAGTAAATACGGAATAATTTTGCCAACTGATTAAAATCAGTCAACTTTATTAATTCTGATTGCATTCAGCAGCGTATAGGATAGGAGGAATTTTTTATGTTCAAAACAATATACTTTTTTAAGCATATACATTAATATTATTTTGTTCCAGCAATGTTAGAACGTCTTATGAAATTAATTTTATTGAATGTTTGATGCAGGTAATAGTCTGCATACTGTAAAGTTTTAGCTTTTGCATGAACTGCCGTTGCTGAAATAGGGGAAAATGAGAGGTAATATGTCTTCTGACAAGTAAATAAATATATCTTTTAACAGACTTCTTTGACATAATATTGATTCGTTGATTATGCATTAGAATTAGCTTTAACATAGTGGAATAAATACATGAAATTAGATAAGCTAAGCACTCTCTTAATAGTCCAGCTACTCATGTTTTGGCTTCACATAACTATCTACTGTATTACAAAATTAATTCATATTTTTTGAAACATATTGAAAATGTCAAAAGGCCCTTATAGGATCTGACAATTGACAAAGATTTTCGCCATATTGGACTAACAAGTTTACCTTTATTTATTTTTTATTTTTTTTGGAAAATTAGTTATTCTAAAATACTTTTCTCTTTTTTAAATTGAAATAACTATTTAATATCGTGTAGACATTTTATTTATATTGTTTATAAAGCTCAATATTCGGCCAGAATAGTTCGGCAAAGCTACAGAATTAACAGCGAATAAATTTCGGTAAATTTTGTGCCGAAATACCGATACTTACCGAAATATTCGGCCAATCCCTAATTATTTATATAATACTTATATTATATATTATATTATATCATATATTAATAATATATATTTATATTATATATTATATTATATTAATATTATATATATAATTATATTATTAATATATTATTTATTAATATTGTATATTATTATTTTATATATATTATATAATATATAATATAATATATATATATTATTAATTATATTATATTATATTTATATATATAATATTAATTATATTAATTTATATTATTATTATATTTATTAATATATATATATATATATTTATATATATATATTAATATATATATATATATTCTATTATTATATATATATATATACTATATATATATATATTATTATATATATATATTTATAATATCATAATATTTTATATTTCAACTTCAAAGATTAAACTCCGCATTTTCCGCACTTTCCTCGAGATCCTCACCCGCATCGGCGATCCGCGTATCACTTGCGACGATCGCCGCATCCGCATCCGCATTCCGCGCAGCCTGGGCAGAATGTGACATCAGGGTCCATCATCACTAATCATACATACTGATCATAGGTCATTACGTATTATATTATAATAAGTAGTGTACTAATATTTATAATATATAATCGTAATAGTAGTACTAAGTTATATATTTAGTATGATATAGTAATATTTAATTGATGCATTGGAGGTATGACTGTATGAGTGAACTTATATGCATACTATCAATATTACAATATATATACACTAATAATTTATATATGATCTAAGTATACATAGATACCTATGAGTATATATTGGTTGCTTGTTGACACAGAACTTGATTTTAGAATATTCGAGCTAGTCTAACTTTCAATACGTACTATTAAAATTAATTAAGTTATACTTGTAGATGAAGGGTAATGCTTCAGTCCCCTATAAATCAACTGAAATGTTATTTATTAATATGTAACCATTAGAGGTTTGAGATTTGTTTTTGCAAGTTTAATTATTAAAAAACAATAAAAGTCAATTAGTTTATAACACTTTAAAAAAAAATTATATTTCTTTATTCTAACCAATAAAAATTCTTAATAAGTAAAACTATACTTTTCATTTTTTAAAAAGGTGCGAAACAAAACGAGCGGAAACTTTTTTTTGATCCGCACAGTGCAAGTCCGCTAATTTTCTGATGTCTCCGCACCTCCGCTAGTCCGCACTTATTCTGGTATTCCGCTCGGAGCGGACTAGCGAACTAAGTTGCGAGTGCCCACCTCTGATATATATTAAGTATATATATATATATATATATATATATATATATATATAATATATATTATATAATATATATATATAATATATATATATATATATATATATATATATATATATATATATATATATATAATATATATATATAATATATATATATATATATATAATATATATATAATATAAATTATATATTATTTATTATTTTCACTTTCTGGTGTTATTCGTGTGTTGAATGTTCTTAGTGAGGAAAGTTTGGAAAATTATTTTAGATGGTGTTTTCGTTTAAATTAGTGATTTGGGTGTTTAAGGTGTTAATCTGTGTTAAGGTTTTGTAGTGGATATGGGTGGTTGTTTTTTCTTAGTGAAGTTGCGTTCTTAATTAGTTTGTTCTTATTTCAGGTGACTAGGGTTGGGTTAATTTTTTTGATGTATCCTCTGAATGTTTGTTTACTGCTTTTTGGATTATGAAGATGTGAAATTTTGTAATGCTTTTGTTTGAGTGTTGATACGTTTTTGTGATATGTAGGGGTGTATGTTTTCTATGTAATTGAGAAGTTTTGTCAGTTACTTTATATGTTTTCCTAAAGTGGGGTAGTTGTTTTGTTGATGTTTTGAATATTTTAGATGATGGGGAGGTGGTCGAGTTTAGATAGGTTGTGTTGACCAGTGGAAGGTTTGGTTAAATGTTAGGTTTTGGCAGGCTATAGTGTTATGTTGGTGAAGTGTAAGTTTGGTTGAATGGGGTGGAAATTCCTTGTATGGCTTGTTTGTTTTGTTTAGAAATATTTAAAAATTTTCGAAGGTTTTGATATGATGTGGTGTTACTTCTTGGGCGTGTACCATGTAGGGTTGGTTATAGCATTGAAAGTCATCTCCATTATATAATATATATAATATATATATAATATATATATAATATATATATATATATATATATAATATTATATTATATATTATAATATATATATATATTATATATATATTATATATATATATATATTATACTTATATATATATATATATATATTATATAAATATATAAATATATATATATTATATATATATATATATATATATATATTATATATAATATATATATATATATATATATATAATATATATATTATATATATATATAATATATAATATAATATATATATATATATATATATATATATATATATATACATATACACAGAGGTGGGCATCGTTACTCAAAAAAGTAGTTCCGTTAACGTTACTCCGTTACTCGGAAAAAGTAGTTGCGTTAACGTTATTCCGTTTCTTTGATAGGAAAAGTAACGAAGTGCCGTTTACTCCGTTACTTTTAGCTTTTCAATATTACATTAATTACGGTATCTTAGGCAATTTTTATTGGTTTTGTGTATTAAATTTTCAAAAAATTATCTATATTAATTAAAACAATATCCTCATTAATACCTAGCCCACTCAAGGCTTAGTCCCCTTTGCATACCACCAATGATGATGTTGCATCATTACGCCACTGCTCCTGCCCTTCACAACTTTCCTACTACACTCTGCATAATCCCGTTTCACTTATTCATCCAACATGCATTCCAAATAATTTAACTCCAGACACTTGGTTCCAGCCTGCTCACCATCTAGCATACTTCCCACCGAGACTGCCCTCACTTCTACCACCAATAACCTTGACTCTTATTTACGTTTGACATCAACATCTCTTTTACACACCTGTCAAATCTCTTTACCAATCCTCTCAACTCTCTTAGATTCAGCCACACAAAACCATAATCATCCGTAATATATAGGTAGGGCATCCGCCACTCTCTTCCATTCTCCATCATCCCTAACCGAGATTGTGGAGTCCGGAGTCAGAGTCCCGGAAGTCGGAGTCGGAGTCGCAGAGTCGGGAGTCGTTAATTTTGAAGAGAGTGGAAAGTCAGAGTCCGAAAGGTGTCGGAGTCGGAGTAGGTAATTTTGAAGAGAGTGGAGTCCGAGTCGGAGTCGGAAACGTACTCCACAACCCTATTCTAACACCATCCCATGCCATCCCACCTCAAATTCTTTCAACCCCAATCATATACAAATTGAATAACCAAGAAGACATAGCCCATCCCTGCCTCACTCCGCTATTAATATTAAACAAATCCCTTTCAACTCCATATATTCTTACACACGCTTTAATATCGTCATATATACTTTTTTTGATTCCCATTCAGAAGCTTACCAACCAACACCATATATCAATAACAACTGCCATATAGAGTTTCCGTATTAATCATTTCATTCGCCTGTTTTTTGCAAATACAAAAAAAAACTAAAAACATTTAAATCTTCTCCTCCCTCATTTTCCTCAATCGTTTTTTTTATTCAATGTAAGGATTTTGAATCCACACATCCCTCTAACCACTTCTAAAAGCCAACCTTGTTCTTCACAATCAGTCCTTCAGTTGCCACTCGACGCATTCTTTCGACCAGAATATAAGTATATATCTTCCCTACTACATTAATAAACTAATTTTGGCCTATTCCCCTATAATTCCTAGAGTTACCCTTATCTCATTTACCCCTTTATAGGGTACTATTACTGCTCTCCTCCACCCCTTGGACATATGTTCTCCATAACATTTGTTTCCCGCATCCAAATCAATACCCATCACCCAATCTTGCCTCCAAGATCTTGATCATTTCACCGGTCAATTTCATCTTACCTGCAGATTTCTATATTTTCAACTCTCGCTCTACACATTACATCCTCCTTGCTAATGACCTCATTGCCATAAATACCTATTCCTGCACCATTCAAACGACACACATTCACTTATCTTGTCTCATTACTGACGATATAAGCAGATTTTCGCACTTTCTCCCCACCACACTCTATTTATCATTCAATCTCCATCAGTTAACCGAAAGCACTCCCTATTCCATTATTCTACAAATTCCCCTTATATATATATATATATATATATATATATATATTATATAATATATTTATATATATATATATATAATATATATATATATATATATATATATATATATATATAATATTATATCAGAGGCGACTCCTACACTCGTGGTACTCGTGCTTAGCACACGAGTTTGACATTTTAGAACGATCTATTTTTGCAAAATTTCATAATGTTACGATAATATTCTCTTATTTTTTTGCGAACTTCGTCAATAAAGAATTATTAATAGACTTATAAAATAGTCTGGCAAAATTGAAGTGAAAATGTGAGGAATATCCGCTAAGTGTAATAAACGCTTTTTAACACATTAAAAATAACACTAATCCGTGCCCAAAGCAATTGGCGGATATCGATATCAGTGAATTTAGAGTATAAAAATTATTTATAAATTCTATGTTTATAAATAATATGTTTAAATACAATACATAATAAATAATATTTTATAACAAAAATATTTAATAAAACCAATAAAAAATAAAAATATTACTAAAATACTTTGAAATTATTAAAAAGAAAAAAAAGAGTAACTTGAAATATTAATAGAAAACGGTTTAAATAAAAAAATTATTTAAATTGGGACAATAACTATTTAATTATCTATATATATATATATATAATATATATATATATATAATATATATATATATATATTATATATATATATTATAAGTTTTATATATATATTATTTTTATATATTATATATAGTATAGTTATTTATATATATATATTCTATCTCTATAAATATATATATATATAATATATGTATCTATATATATTATATATATATATATTTATATATATATATATATATATATATATATTATATATATCTATTATAATATATTATAAGAAGAGAGAGAAGAGAGAGAAGATGAGAGAGAGAGAGAGAGAGCCGTAGGTAAAAAGTTGCTGGAGTTCCGCCCACTGGATATATATATATCATCATATATATATATATATATATATATATATATATATATATATATATATATATATATATATATATATATATATATATATATATATTTTTATAATATATAAATATATATATATTTATATATATATATGTATATATATATTGGTTGAAAAGATATTAAATTATATGTCATAAAATTACTCTTCCAGCGTATAAACAAATCCTTGGCAGGCCCCCGTGACAATCCAATCAGCTAACACTTTCTAAGATTCTCAAACCTGTATTGTAACAGTATCCAGGCCTCCTGTTAAATGAGTTATCGGCCTGTGCAATACTACAGTGCAATATTATACTTAAAAACTCACCAACTTATCTCCCTGAAGAACCCTTTCAAGTGAAACAACGGTTTGACCGAGTTCGTTGCTTTATGTGAAAACAGTTCAGTCAATATTATTCCTTATCAATGAATAAACCTGTTTTATGATCAATCTTTTGATCATGAAACCAATGTCTTTAAGACCTAAAATAATAACTACTTGAAAATTTGAATAAATGAGAAAGTAAATTACGTTTGGAAACACTCAAGGAAACTAATGGAATAAATTTAAAATACTTTAATAAAAAAAAAAATAAATGAATATGTACTGCTCTTACAAAACTAAGTTTTATAAATCCATGAACATGCAGTTAGATGTCCGTAGATATCCACGTACATGCGCACTGAAAATATAGAACCTTCAGTACTAAATATATTATATATTTTATGCTTTGAAAATGTCACTTTGCAATACAGATCAAAACGACCATACATATATCATGCCAGTATGTACATTTGTATGGGCACGAATGTTTATTGCAAGCAACAGCTATCAATACAAAATGCTCTATCATTAAATTTATATAGGTCCTTGCCCATAAATCATGTATATAATAAAATATATATAAATATTTATGTTTAAGAATATATATAAATAACAAATTAATATTAACAAAATATACAGACCTGAACTG
>JABUQX010044085.1:0-10000 GCA_015478945.1 Trachelipus rathkii
TATATATGATATCACGGTTATATATACCCGTAGTATTATTAATATTTATATACCTTATATATATATAATATATATATAATAATATGTATATATATATACTATATATATATATTATATAATTATATTATTTATATACTAATACATATATATATATATATATATATATATACTATATATATATAATAGTAGTATATATTATACCGTGAAGGGTTCTGTCAAAATTTCACAAACTGTTCTCGCTTTGTCATAAGAGTTAAAAATATATTAAAAAAAAGATAGTAAGAAAATAAAAGTTAGTGAATAGATTTAACTCGCTACTTGTAAGTACAGAGAAGAAAGAAAAAATAAAGCCACAGATAATACAAATATTAAATAAAAAAAAACATCAAATTAACTTAAATTGTTTTTTACACAATATATATATTGTATATATAAAATATATATAATATATATATATAATATTATATCATAATATATATATATATATATATATTAATAGTATATATATATATATATGATATGTATATAAGTACTATTTAAAAAATTATAGATAAACAGATTATGAATTTATAACATTTGCAGTATATGTGTTGGTTGGGGGAAGAGATTTTTTTGGGGGTGTATGAGATCTGGGTCCAGGTCCCACACCCAGGAAACAGATATTGGATAATTGAAGCCTAAATTTACCATCATTATATTCTTGGTTCACTATTTATTATATTCTGAATAATGATAATTTTACTCAAATATTTTCAGTAATTTAATAATTTCAAGTGGCTTAAAGTGACGCAGGAATTCACGAAAAAAATCAAAATGTAAAAAAAGTCAACTAATTTTTTACTGTTTTTTTTTAACTACAGCGAGGTAAATCATTATTTTTTATTTTTTTGTTCTTTTTGATATTTTTGTTTTTTATATATTTTTTAATTTTTTATGTACATTTAAGTGATTTAATTTCAATAGAAATAAAAAAATAAAATAAAACTACAGTATATATATTATGAAGTTTTTAATATATATATTTTTTTTCAATTTTCAACAAACTATTGGCATTGTAACCGTAAGTCCGAATAACACTCTTTAGGTTGCTGTTTCATTGTGTCATAGGACATAGGCCCTATTTAAATGTGATTACATAGAGTCGAATAATATCAACTTCAAAAGTATCTCAATCAAACTAAACACGAAGTTGTTACAATTTAATTTCGCCTGACGTCAAATCGGAAAAAATCCAAATTAATAAAAAAATGTCAAAAATTGATATTTTTCTTTAAAAAAATCAAAAAAAATCACCAACCCTGGGCTAAACACTTGATACCTAAAACCAGTGGTGAGTTCGACCTGGTTCGAACAGATTGACCGTTATATATATATAATATATTATATATATAATTATATATTATTATATATATATATATATGAATATATATATTATAGTATAGGATATATTAGTATATCAATAGTATATCATACTATAATAGTAATATTATATATATATATAATATGATACAAAATATATATAATTATATAATATATAGTATATATATAGTATATAATAATATTAATATTATTAGTGTATATATATATGTATATATATATATAGATATTATATATATATATATCAGAGGTGGCCACTTCCGCTCTTTAGTCGCTGAGTCCGCTAGTCCCGCTAGTCCGCTCCGTAGCGGGACTACCAGAATAGGTGGCGGACTAGCGAGGTGCGGAACTCCAGGAAAATAGCGACTTGCACGTGCGGATCAAAAAAAGTTTCCGCTCTTTTGTTCCCCACCTTTGAAAAAGGAAAGTATAGTTTACTTATTAAAAATTCTTATTGGTAGAATAAACGACAATATAATTTAATTTAATTATAACTAATTAATACCTTTTAGTCTAAAACTTATTGTTTTTTAATAATTAAACTTCCAACAACCAATCTCACACCTCCTAGGTACCATATATAATAAATAACATTAAATTGATTTTATGACTGAATGCTATTACCCTCCTCTACAACTTTAAGTTAATATTATACTATAATAACTAGCAATCTCTAAATCAATTCTGTGTAAAACCCAAACCATAATATATATATACAATATACTATATATCTATATATAATATATATATATATATATATATATAATATATACAATATAATATATATATTATATATATATATATTAAATAATATATTTATATAATATATATTATTATTTATATATATATATATACTATATTATATATATTATTATATATTTATATATATTAATATATATATTTATTTATTAATATAATATATATATAATAATATATATAATATATATTATATATATAATATATATAATTAATAATTATATTATATATATATATATATATATTAAGTATAATATATATATATATACTATAAATTAGGTATATTATATATATATATATAATACATATATATATAATTTATATATATATATATTATAAATATATAATATATATATATATATACTATTAATATATATATATATATAGTATATATTATTTATATATATACTATATATATATAATATGATAATATATTTCATATATATATAATATATATTATTATTATATATACTATATATATAAATTATTATATATATATAGCTACCGAGCTGATACGGAGCATTAGCATCCGGACTCTGCAGGCGTCGAACTTTAATGGATCTACTAACATCTTGACGAAAAAGACCTTCTATGGGTGGACCAGGTGTCAAAATATTTCAGAAGGGAGCAGAATGATTTAGGTGAGGACTTAAATTAGCAATTGGATGGATGGAGACGACTAACGGCCAGCCACTGCTCTCACAAGGACATCTTCCCTCAGGCATTGCAGCAGTTTGCACTGAACTTGTCCATAACAATATAATACAGCGGTCTCCCTAGTTCCTGCTGCTGTAAAGCGAATATTTAGTATTGGTGGGGATATTTGAGGGCAAAAGGTCATGACTTACTGCTTTAAATTTTAATGGCAGCTAATCTTTTTGACAGTAATAGGATGCTTCCTTGAAGAAGACATTAGGAGGAAGAGGAAACATCTGAGATTTTGTAATATTCATCATTTCATAAAATATTAATAATAAATTTTGTAACGATATATCCTATTATTTAATATTAAAACCTTTGTGAAGTCGCACAAGTTATTAAGCGAAGACGCGGCGTGCGGCGTGCGGATGACTTGCGATAGCGGAGGTTTGATGGTCTGAATAAGTTCGGAGGAGCGCTAGCGGACTTCGTTTTTTCTCCGAGGTGCGGAGGTGCGCTTGCGGACTACCCCTAAATGAGGGGTGCCCACCCTGATATATTATATAATATATATATATTATATTATGATATATATAATATATATATATATATATATATTATTATTATATAATATATATATATATATATATATAGTATTATATAATAATATATATTATATATAAAATATAATAATATATTATAAATTATTATGTATATAATATATATATATATATTATATATATATATATATACATAAATGTATATATATGTATATATATATATATTATATATACTATATAATATATATATTTTAATAATAATATATATATAAATATTAGTATATAATGTATATATATATAAATCTATATATATATTATATATTATAATTATATAAATATATATATTATATATATATATATATCTATATATAATATAATATATATATAATATATTATATATATATAATTATATATATATATAGTATATATATTTTATATTATAATATATATATATATATTATATATAATACATATATATATATATATATATATATATATATTATGTATATAATATATATATATAATAATATACTACATAGTATATGATTATAATAATACAAATATATGTATATATATATATATATATAATATATATATTATAGTTATATAATAATATATATATTATATATATATATATACTAATATATATTATGTTATATTATACTATATAAATCGGCCTTGGGAAATCTTGTAAAGTATTACAGTAAATTAGTAAATTATTGAAGTAAAATTGTTTTTCAGTAAGTTTAAAATTAAAAAAAGATTTTTTTTTTTTTAAAGAACTGAATTACTGATTTACTTCTAAAATATTTACAAGATTCCCCACAAAGGCTTATATTATATACTTTTATGCGATCATTGGTGAATGCTTCAATATATATATTAGTACTATATACTATATATATAATATAGTATATATATGTATATAGTATATATATAATATAGTATATTATATATATATAATATATATATATATATATATATTATATATATATTTATATATTATATATTATTAGTAGTTATTTATATATATAAAATATATATAATGTATAATTGTAGTTATATATTAGTATATATATAGTATAATATATAATGATATATATATATTATCTATACACACACAGAAGCGTCATAATAACTCTTATATATATTATATAAATATATCATATATATATATTATATATATATCATACCTTTTTGAGAGACGGAAGATTCATATAAAAAGAAAAGAAATACTATCGCATTTAGAAAAGTATTCATGATAAATTTGTCTCAAAATCACTTCTTGGAAATTATTTAGAAAATTTTTAAAAATTCTCAAATATTTTTTTACTTAAGTTTCAATTTTTATCGAGGTTTTACACTTGACTTTTATTATTATTATTATTATTATTATTATTATTATTATTATTATTATTATTATTATTATTATTATTATTATTATTATTATTATTATTATTATTATTATTATAATAACATATAATAATAATGTTCAATAATAATATTATTTATTATTATTATTATATTATTAATAATATTTTTAATTAATATTAATTTAATATTATTACTTATTATTGTTATTTAATATTAATATTATTAACTAAATAGTTATTTAAAACACAGATAGAAATCATGTCTCTTACTCTCTCGTTCCAAATTTTTACTATAAATATTAAATTATAAAATTCTTATATAAATAAATCTATAGTCTTGATAAAAATAAAAAAAAAAAAAAATTTTAATTAAATTATAAATTCTTATATTAATAAATCTAATAGTCTTGCTATTCTTTAGCCTTTCCCATATCCTGTCTTCTATTTACGAAGCTAATTTTTCTTTTGTCGACATTACAATAGAAAATGTTTCTCATCCTATTGCTCTGTGATGTCATTTACGTATTTTTATACTACTTTACTGATATTAAGTCACGATTAGGTTAGTAATAGTAATATTTTTAGGAAAGATCTACTCAGTTATTATTAGTCATAGTTTTATTATATTGATCAGGATATTAATTTTATTATACTTATGAGTTATTGAGGTATTTATATAACAAAAAATATAATTTTTATTGCAATACTGTAATATATATATATATATATATATATATATATATATATATATATAATATATATATATTATATATATATATATATATATATATATATATATATATATATCTATGTATATATGGGGTGAGGTGCGTCGCATACATGGAAACCAAAAAAGTAGTAGTAGTGCATGACCAAGTTCGACAAAGAAAGCCCTTCCCCTTTTGCCCTCCCCCTTTATACCTTAAGTGAGAACTCGTCGCAGCCAGAAAAAAACACCCTAGGGTTTCACGAGAACTGCGACGGACCCTCAGTGTGGTATCTCGTCAATGTGGGGATCACTCCCCTGGGCCAGGCTTAAAATCTAGCATTTTCAACAAAACCCGCCATTCACGTGCTCTACATGCACCTTTCTTCCTCGCCTGTCAAGTCTCACACTCCTCTCGTTCAGGCATTCCTTTACTTACTCAATCCACTTATTCTTCGGTGTCCCACCCGGTCGATTCCCAGCACACTCACCACTTACATCCGCTTAACCCGACTATCAACTATCCTTTCCATATGACCAAACCAATCAATGTATCTCGTTTATTTCTCTCAATTGCCTTCCGTTGCTGATCGACTATCGACAACTCCCTAGTGCTTCATTCCTCATTTTATCCATCTCTTCTCACACCTAACACGCCTAAATTGTCCATCTGACACATTGTACTTAGATCTATACTTCTTATCCAGACCATGTTTCACTACTATAAATCATTACACACAGGTAAAAACATACTCAAAACTTAGTTAATTTATATCCACCACACGATTATTTGCCAACCAGCCACCTTCCTACCATTCACATCTTTCCTATACACTCTACACCAGGGGTTCCACTTTGCTACCATAACGCCAAATTTTGTTTCACCATACGAGTCAGAATCGCCATCTATATATATTATATAATTATTATATAATAATATATAGTATATATATATATATTAGTATATAGTCATATATATATTATATATATATATATCTATATATCATATATATAAAACTTTATACAGTATAATAAATTTATATGTATATATAATATATAGATATATATATAATATATATATATATTATATATATATAGTATATATATATATATTATATATATAATAATAATATATTATATAGTTATATATATAATAGTATAATATATATAAAGAACATACAGAAAATATGATTTCTCTATTAATTATATTTTTAGAATCTTTGATTAAATCATCGCACTAATTTCTAATATGCTTACTTATAAAGAAATAAAATATCAAAAGTAATTCAGAAAAATGAGAGGAACACACCTCACATACTATAAACACAAAATTTCAAACTGATGATCCACTGACGATGTTTTATTACGGTAATTTAAAATCATGTTTCAAATATGAGTTTTGACGGAAAAGTATATTGAATATGAGAAGTCGACGCTAGAAAGAAAAAATGCATAACATTGCGATATTTGTTTACATACTCTTTATATCTTGAGCAGTTTAACAGAATTCTGAATAAAATGACTTTTAGTGTTCATTAAAAAAAAATTCGTAGAAATAGGCGACGTATCCAGTAAAATATAAATCTCCCAAAATAGCCAGTAGCAATGCGCCACTAGAATCATCTAATGCGCCACGTTTGGTGCATGCATGCGCCAAGGGTTGGCCACCCCTGCTCTACACCATCCGTTCCCTTTTCATCCAACCATATATTCTAAAATATTTAAATTCTGACACTTGTTCAAATTGCTCACCGATCTAACATAACTCACACCGTCACAACGCGGACTATCCTCACCCTACTCTAATCTACATTTACTTTAACCCCTTCTTTTACACACCTGCCAAACAACTGTAGCCAATGTCAAAACTTCTTTCAATGGACACACAAAATCATTCATCGCATGATTAAGTAATGGCACCCCCACTCTCTTCCATCTCCATCATTCTAACCTTTCCCTGCCACCCGTACTTCTAATTCATTCATAACTCCATCCATATACAAATTGATAACCAAGGAGACATAACCAATCCTCCTCACTCAGCTATTAATATTAAGCCAACAAACCTTCAACTCATTATTCTTACACACGGTTTCACTATCGCATTACCAACTTTGAAATCATTCAGAAGCCTACCACCACACCATATATCACTACGCCTATGAAGAGCTTCCTTTATCCATCAATACTATATTTATTATATATATATATTATATATATAATATATATAATATATATATATATTAATATATCATTATAATATATACTATATATATAATATATATATAATATTCCGTCTTATATTCAGTCCAAACCCACTACTATTAAAGGCAATTTGACGTCTCTTATTCCTCTTCTTCTTTTTCAATTTTTACTTTTTGGGACGCTGTAATGTCAATTAAAAAAAAATACAAATCACCAACCACTGCCAGTGGCTTTCCACTAGTTCTCATGATAGGTGAACTTGCCTACCATTTCTCTAGCCAGACTAACCTTGAGTTGTTGGTGCAACCCCTAAATCGTATCCCTGATCGTCTTGGGGAAAATGAACACTAACATTCTAAACCTTTTCTTAATTTCCAATCCTTATCCTTATTCTGTTAGACTCTTTTTTTCCTCTGGGATTCTCTGACCACATTTTAATCTCTGTATAATCTTCTTCCTCTTCAGGTTTTTCGCCAGGAAAGACCCCACCAACTTTTTGCAATTAGGTGCTGCAAACTGGTTCAGACTCGCAATCGTACCTCTTTGAATTAATTCCCAATGGAATTTTTCCACAACTTCCGCGTGTGCTGTGCGTGTGCGTGGCGTTGCGTAGGCGTGTGTACGTGTGCGTGTGCGTGTTGCGTATAAGAGTAGCGATAAAATGTTTTGCTGTGTGTGTGTGTGTTTGTAGGTGTGTGTGTGTGTGTGTGTGTGTGGTTGTTTGTGTAGTGGATTGTGTGTGTTGTGTGTGTGTGTGTGTGTAACCGACGTGATTTTCTCAGTCATGGAGGCGGGCGTACATTCCATATTTTCTCCCCTTCAGCTAAAACCACCAAACCTTGGTGTAACTCAGTTTGTTCTCGTGCTACTCGCCATAGTGAGGCGTGCCTTCAGCAATTATCGTCGACTTCAAACTCCAAAAACTCAAGCTATTTATATTTCATCCAGGAATCATCCAAAATCTATTCTCCTTGACAATTAAAAAGCGTTTCTCCGTAAGAAAATGCAATGATATTTTTTGGTTCCTCTTGCTCCCGTCCGTTCTGGCATCTTTCAAATTAACTGTCAACATTAACTTTGCTGCTTCTTCCTCTTTCCCTTCTATAGTATCATTCCGATGGCACAACTGTCATCTTTTTACCTTCTGCGAAAGCTGAATCCCTCCGCTTAAACCTTTGTTCTAACTCCGATCTTGACGATTTCGAAGCAATTTACCACTCCACCAAAACTCATTATCCCTAACATAGTAATTTCTCTTAAAAGTGTTTAACCTCTTCTCTCTCTCTCTCTCTCTCTCTCCTCTCTCTCTCTCTCTCTCTCTCTCTCTCTTCTCTCTCTCTCTCTCTCTCTCTCTCTATTCTGATGGTCCTGATGAAATTCTTCCTGTGTTCTCAAGACTTGTTGTTTTTTGAGCTTGTTACCTGCCTTAGTAAACTGTTTCGTGTTTGTCTTTCCACATCGACTTTCCATTTCTTGATGGAAACGTTGCACTCATTCAACGTGTGCCGAAAATCGGGGACTCTCCAGTGGAGTACTTCTGCAACTCATCCTTCCGCACAGTTTCGTCATTTATCTGTCAAATTCTTTGAGTCTTAACCGATATGCTCAATCTTTCATGTACTCCACTGGTAAAGTCTGGAACATACTTACTTCCAGGGATGGGCAATATCTAGATACATGTATCAGCGATACGTATCAATCGATAAATTTGTATCGGTTATCGGTATCGCTTAGACAATTCCTAAATGTATCGAGTATCGGTATCGCTTTATGCATTTTCTATAGATGTATCGGAAAAAATCGATAATCGATACTCGATACATTTCCAGAAAAATTTATCATAGCACATACAGTGCTATATATAATTTATATATACTATATTATCGATATATATCTATTTATATATATATATATAATTATAATATATATAAAAAAAATATATATATATATATATATATATATATATATATATATATCCCAAAAGAAAAAAAGAGAAAGTACAGGAAATGTGTGAGAATGTGATGGAAGGAAGAAGAGAAGAGGATGGTATTGCTTGCGATTGGATTTCAATGCAAGAGTGCGGGAGGAGAAAAGACGTGGTGGAGATAATGGTGGGACAGTATGGAGAGGAGATAAGAAATATTGAAGGAGATCTGTTTAAGGAAGGGAATGAAGATCATGAGTGGCTTTTTCCAACAGAGGCACTCGCATAGGTTCACAAGATATGAATGGAACAATATCACAGGAGAACTCAATCAGAGATCTATTATTATAGACAATATAATATCGTCTGATAGTAGGCTAATAAGGATTGTGAAAGTGATACCTGAACTAATAATAATGGTATTCGGATCATAGATTGGTGGCGACGGACCTGGAGATGA
>JABUQX010044085.1:22500-27500 GCA_015478945.1 Trachelipus rathkii
TGAATAATAGATAATAATAATAATAACATTAAAATTATAATAATATAATAAAGAAACACCAGAAAATAAAATTCAATATAATATTAAAAATATAATCTATAATAGTTTATAAGAAGATAATAGTAATAATAAAAATAATATAATTAATAAAAATAGTATTAAAAATAATAATAGTATTAAAAATAATAATAGTATTAAAAATAATAATAGTATTAAAAATAATAATAGTATTAAAAATAATAATAATATTAAAAATAATAATAATATTAAAAAGAATAAAATATTTTAAAAAATAATAAAAATATTAAAGTATAATATATTAAAAATATAATATTATTAAAAATAATAATAATATTAAAAATAAAAATAATATTAAAAATAAAAATAATTATTAAAAATATATAAAAATAAATATAATAATAATAAAATTAATATAATGACATATCTAGGAAAAATAATCATAATCATAATCATAATCATAATCATAATCATAATCATAATCATAATCATAATCATAATCATAATCATAATCATAATCATAATCATAATCATAATCATAATCATAATCATAATCATAATCATAATCATAATCATAATCATAATCATAATAATAATAATAATAATAATAATAATAATAATAATAATAATAATAATAATAATAATAATAATAATAATAATAATAATAATAATAATAATAAAGACAATGCACATATTTACCTTAGTCTGGGCCGGTCAGGAGACTAGAAGCTAACTAAATAGAAAAATAGAATAACCAGAAGACAGCTACGGAAGGCGGAGCAAAGAAGGATTGGTTGGTTGGTGGAAAATATTTAGTTAGAAGGTGTACAAAAAATAATAAATATATGAATAAATAAGTAAGTATATAAAAAAATATTTTAAGTGATATATAATTGCGTAGAAGTTATGTTATTGTTTAGTATAGGTTTGTGTTTATTAATGTATAAAGATTCAAGAATAAGTAAAGACGGAGAGTGAGAGGTGGAAGCTAAAATCTTGAAATGTTGAAATAACAGAGGTGTGGCACAAGACAAGGAATGATCCCTGACAGGAGAGGCCTCCTTCACCGACAGAGGACACAAGGTCCTATGACTAATGCCCATATGCTCGCATGCCCTAGATCTGAGTAGTCTTATGGGGGAACCTATATATATATATATATATATATATATAATATATATTTATATTATATATTATATATATATATATATATATATATATATTATATTATATATTATATATATATATATATATTATATATATATATATACTATATATATATTATATATATATCATAAATAAGAGTTTAAAATATTTATTACAAATTTTGTTTAAATAACTTAATATTTTTGAAATAAATTATATTTTGGATAAATATTTACATGTTATTTTATTATTATTATCTTTTTAACATATTAAATCAGATTTGTCTTAATATAAATTTTTGCAAGACTTTCTAAATTCCTAAAACTTCCTAACAGTTCATTAATTTTCTTTGCAGACAATCTTGAATAAACAAAAACAATTGCCTTCTGAAATAATCCAAGCTTTCGTCCGCTCACGGATGGAATTTCAAGGAAAATGGACTTTATTTTAAAACGAAGCAAAAATTTAAACTCAAATTTACAATTCATTACAAAATATAATTAAGTAAAGATTAAAACTAAATTAAATATACGAAAAATAAAGTGAAGTATGATATTTAGTTGTCTTTTTCCTTTCTTCTTCTATGTAAAATATTAAGGTAATCGGACATTCGTTATATTCTTATATGATGTCCGGTTAATGCTTCTTATAAGAAGGGACTCCGCCAGCCTAAGATCCGAAAATTCCCTCTTTTTAATCAAAATTTTGAAGTAATTTACTATTTCATTATTGTGTAATTTTTTATGTTCCTCCTGCATATGATGGTGTATCTTACTTGGTTTGTACCTGTGCTGCAACATACGCTGCCGAAGGGTATTTGTCGTATAACCAATGTAAGTGGCGTTACATCCACTCTCATTGCAATGGAATTGGTATACGACGTTGGTACACTCGCCAGCAGATGGTACATCACGAGCACTAAAGCAAGAAGACAACTTTGTTGGATGGTAATAACTTCTAATAGTGATTGCTTCATTATTTTTCCCTTTGATATGTTTCTTTAAAATGATTTTCAATCTTGATTCCTCTTCATTTATTGAACCAACCACTTCGCTTTTGTAATAGAAGATGAGGTTATTATTATCTTTGTCTTTAGGATCGGCTAATATATTTAATGTGTTTTTCAACGTTTTTTCTACCAAATATTGAGGAAAACCATTGTTAATTAGTAGCTTAGTTATTCTTTTAATTTCTTTATCAAAGAGCTCCCAATTAGATGTTATTTTGTGGGCTCTGTGTACAAGTGTTTTTAAAAAAATATTTACGTTAAAAAGACCGATAAAGGAGTTTATATGAATTTCGACTCATACACACCTCTCGCCTATAAGATATCTATAATAAAAACACTTGTACACAGAGCCCACAAAATAACATCTAATTGGGAGCTCTTTGATAAAGAAATTAAAAGAATAACTAAGCTACTAATTAACAATGGTTTTCCTCAATATTTGGTAGAAAAAACGTTGAAAAACACATTAAATATATTAGCCGATCCTAAAGACAAAGATAATAATAACCTCATCTTCTATTACAAAAGCGAAGTGGTTGGTTCAATAAATGAAGAGGAATCAAGATTGAAAATCATTTTAAAGAAACATATCAAAGGGAAAAATAATGAAGCAATCACTATTAGAAGTTATTACCATCCAACAAAGTTGTCTTCTTGCTTTAGTGCTCGTGATGTACCATCTGCTGGCGAGTGTACCAACGTCGTATACCAATTCCATTGCAATGAGAGTGGATGTAACGCCACTTACATTGGTTATACGACGAATACCCTTCGGCAGCGTATGTTGCAGCACAGGTACAAACCAAGTAAGATACACCATCATATGCAGGAGGAACATAAAAAATTACACAATAATGAAATAGTAAATTACTTCAAAATTTTGATTAAAAAGAGGGAATTTTCGGATCTTAGGCTGGCGGAGTCCCTTCTTATAAGAAAGCATAGACCGGACATCAATATAAAAATATAACGAAATGTCCGATTACCTAAATATTTTTACATAGAAGAAAGAAAGGAAAAAAGACACAATCTAAATTATCAACTTCACATTTGTTTTTCGTATATTTTAAATTTTAGTTTAATCTTACTTATTATATTTGTAATAATTGTAATATTTTGAGTTTAATTTTTGCTTCGTTATTAAAATAAAGTCATTTCCTTGAAAATGTCCACCGTGAGCGGACGAAAGCTTGGATTATTTCAGAAGGCAATTGTTTTGTTTTATTCAAGAATTGTCCTGAAGAAAATTAATAAAATGTTAGGAATGTTTTTAGGATATTGGAATAATCTTGCAAAACTTTTATTATTATTATTATTATTATTATTATTATTATTATTATTATTATTATTATTATTATTATTATTATTATTATTATTATTATTATTATTGTAGTAGTAGTAGTAGAGTTATAGTAGTAGTAGTAGTAGTAGTAGTAGTAGTAGTAGTAGTAGTATTATAGTTGTAGTGCTATTATTATTGTAGTAGTACTATTATTATTAACCTTCTCACGAAATGACCTCCTTAAAAAATGACCTCTTCAAAAATGACCTTCCTCAAGAAAGACTTCCTCAAAGAGACTCCTCAAAAATGACCTCCGTCAAATATGACCTCTCTCAAAAAATGACCTCATCAAAAAATGACCTCTTCAAAAATGACCTTTCAGAAAATGACATCCTCAAGAAATGACCTCCTCAAAAAATGACCCCCTCAAAAAATGACCTCCTCAAGAAATGACCTCTTAAAAAATGACCTCTTAAAAAAAATGACCTCCTCATGAAATTGACCTCCTCTAAAAAATGACCTCTTCAAAAAAATGACCTCAAAAAATGACCTCCTAAAAAAATGACCTCCTCAAGAAATGACCTTAAAAAATGACCTCTTCAAAAAATGACCTCCTCAAATTAAATTGACCTTAAAAAAATGACCTCTTCAAAAAATAACCTCCTCAAAAAAATGACCCCCTCAAAAAATGACCTCTTCAAAAAAATGACCTCCTCAAGAAATTACCTTCCTTCAAAAAATGACCTCTTCAAAAAATGACCCCCTCAAAAAATGACCTCTTCAAAAAATGACCTCCTCAAGAAATGACCTCTTAAAAAATGACCTCTTCAAAAAATGACCTCCTCAAGAAATGACCTCCTCAAAAAATGACCTCCTCAAAAAATGACCTCCTCAAAAAATGACCTCTTCATAAAATGACCTCCTCATGAAATGACCTCCTCAAAAAATGACTTCTTCAAAAAATGACCTCATCAAAAAAATGACCTCTTCAAAAATTGACCTCCTCAAAAAATACCTCTTCAAAAAATGACCTCCTTAAAAATGTGACCTCTTCAAAAAATGACCTCTTCAAAAAATGACCTCCTCAAGAAATGACCTCCTTAAAAAATGACCTCTTCAAAAAATGACCTCCTCAAAAAATGACCTCTTCAAAAAATGACCTCTTCAAAAAATGACCTCCTCAAGAAATGACCTCCTTAAAAAATGACCTCTTCAAAAAATGACCTCCTCAGAAATGACCTCCTCAAAAAATAACCTCTTCAAAAAATGACCTCCTCAAAAAATGGACCCTCCCCACCATTGACCTCTTTCAAAAAATGACCCTCAAAAAGATGACCTCTTCCAAAAAATGAACCTCCTCAACAAATGACCTCCTTAAAAAATGACCTCTTAAAAAAATGACCTCCTCATGAAATGACCTCCTCAAAAAATGACCCATTCAAAAAATGACCTAGGTAAAAAATGACCTCCTAAAAAAATGACCTCCTCAAGAAATGACCTTAAAAAATGACCTCTTCAAAAAATGACCTCCTCAAGAAATGACCT
>JABUQX010044085.1:32500-36878 GCA_015478945.1 Trachelipus rathkii
GAAAGAGGAAGGGTCCATTCGGAACGAAAATACCAAAAGAAAAACGACGACGGCAACAGACCTTCTGTCTATCCCGGAGTCTACATCAGAGTTAGGTAGCAACAGCACTGTTGAGAACATATCTGATTTGAATAATGTGGATTCGACGGACACAAAAGAGCTCAGGGACTCGAAACGAGTTCGTTTATCTCAAAGGGCTCGTCTCAGTCTTGCCTCTACCGAACTTGAAGATTTATTATCAGCTCCCGAGGCCTCTTCAGCGTCTATTCTCACACTTAGTCAATTATTAAACGACATCAGTTTAAAACTTGACGAGAGTGACAAGATCATTCAAGACTCCTTGAACGGTTCATTATTCATTGCAGACGATACCGAATGTTTTAAAATTCAAAGGATGATCAGAGAACAAATAAATCGTGCTGATGAATATCTGAACTCTATGAAAAAATCTAATAAAGGTTCATGTACTTCTTCCTCAACGAGGAATTCTTGTTGCTCTAGGAACAACCATAACTTCGGTCTTTTTAGGCCTCCTACTAAAAAGCTACCACTATTTGATGGAAATTCAATTGAATTTCAATCATTTTTAGAGTCATTCGAGTCAATAGCAGAAGGTCACGGTTATAAGGACAATATTAAATTGGAACTTCTTTTCGACTGCTTAAGGGGTAATGCCTTGAAACTTGTTTCCGGATACTCACGGGTCGGAGAGAACTACCAGATTGTTTTGAAGCAGCTCAAAAATGATTTTGGTAACAAAGCTAAGGTCATTGAGGCGCTAATTTTGAAATTATGTGGACTGTCTTCCCCTGAATATAATCATGAGGATCTGTATAGATTTAAAGCAGATTTGTTCTGCTATGTAGAATCCCTTAAGATATAAGAGATGGTTGTGATGTAGAGCCATTGCCTCAATAATAGGTTGTCCTTCAGGGTTCGCCTCTCTATTGTGGTTCCTCCCCGGCAAAGATTTAGACAAATACACCTAGAGCGAGCTACATACTGAGAGAGTGCGAGAGTACCACCGAAGCTAATCCATGGATGGCTGAAGGACCACAAAGAAGAATATGGACTCTAACTTTCAATCGCTAGAGACTAGAAGTATATCAATAGTGCAGCGCTCTCTTTTATTTGTCGAAGCATCTATGACCAAATTTAATCTTCGCACACCAAAGTGTTAGCTAGGGTAGACCAAGGGAATCATTCTAAAATTGGTTAAACAGCGATCAGCTAACACCCCACAACAATCACCAACAAACAAACAGAAGTTCCACAGGTACCTGAGTTCTCGCGCCACATCCGCACTGCTTCCAACCATGTGGATATTGAACATCACGTTAAGCTCGTGAATAAACTCATATGCTTAGTGCACACGTCTAGAATTAATCTCATACAGGTTCCTCTGTTTCATGTCCACCTCCGCCCCCACCACGGTCTGCAGAAAGTACTTTAGGATGGTCAACACGTATGAGACAGTAGAGTACTATCATGTAACTTTTGTATATAAGACCTCGCAATGATCTATCCTTCGCGCAGGCATGGTAGAATGAACGTTCCGTTGTTGCTTCCACTACTCAACTAAGATTTGAAACAAAACATTATGTTGTTTAAGGCTATCTTAAATGCTTGGTGTGAAAGGTAGTTTGACCTCAGAACCACGTAACCTACACTCTCAATACAAAAACCAAAAGGCCTTTATGATTTATAGTGTTACAGGTAAACTACTGATGACATCATGTAAGTTTTATTTTGACGTATCAAATGAATACCATGAAGCTCATAGAGAGAATGAATTACACGTTTCCCCACAGGACATCAAACCATACGCGTTCACTCGTTTAGAGATATAAGATCATCTAATTTTAACAAATATCACATCCTCTCATGAATAAATAAGTAAGAAGTGAGGTTGCATTTTTAACTATAGCAGACTTTTATCTGTTTAATAATAATTGTGAATAAGACTAGTATAGTTGTAATAGAGCGCTTTATGATCAAGCGTCGACAACGCAGTCTCGTGAATATCCGCTCTAATATAGGTGGTGAAAAGACATTGCAATGTGTTTACCTCACTCCAATAATATACGTATATATTATAACGGTCATTACAATCAAAATTGAGTCACCCGTCCATATGTTGTGAGCGTGATGTAGTTCTATAAAAATTAAGACGGGAAGATGGTACACCATTATCCATCTCGGCTATCGTTGTTTAACCACTATATCTATCCCTACAGTAATATAATTCATATTTCCCTGTGATTGGTCTCAAATAATAATCACAACATATAGAGATATAACTGATAGACATGCATGTCAAATTATAGCTAATCCTATATAATATATCCTCCTATGTAAGAAATATATACTGATAGATTTTAGGGTATATATTAGGCTCGGCATTGATTTCATTCCTCACGATTTTTGAAGTCATTGATATGATGACTTTCGCGGATATATATAAATACTAAGAAATCACTAGAGAGTAATATTTTACTGAAGTAAAAGGTGATTTAAACAGTTACCACGTTATCTAGTTAAATATATAAAATTTTGGATGTGTGAAGTCAATTTTAACGCCTTAATCGTTTCCGTGAAAGCCATTCCTGAGTTCATATGCGAAGATTTTTCGAATTCAGTTTTATTCATCAGCTTAACATTTTCAGCTTTTAAGTGAATACTCGGAAAGTGCCGAAAGGGTTCGTCTCTATGACGGATTTTAGACCGCGAAAGACCGAATGCCCCTTCAACGAAGGAGCACCACCTCCCGCGCTCCACAATAGCGAAGCGAAGAAATCGGAGGCGGAAACATCTTCCGTGCCGAACTTAGCAATGAAGAGGAGGTGGAGAAACAGCAGTTTCCCTTCCAGTGCACCCGAAGAAGAAGAAGGAGATGCGAAGGCTTCATTCCCCCCACTGAGGGATTTAGACCGGACTGTGTCTCTAGTCACACATTGACATCCGTTACAATATGAACGATCATCGAAGCGGGAAAAAACAACTTTAGAGTCATTCCGGGAAAATATCACTTTTGTGGGAGACGAGCTTTATTGCAAGGAGCCTCTCACACCCTCACACCCACTTGTGGGTTATAAATTTAACACTCTTCCTATTCCAGAAGAGCTTTTAGAGTCGGACACTACTTACCGGGACCCGTTTAAATTAAATAAAAGGTATCGGTACACGCTTTCGCTTATTTCCAAATTCCAGTGTGCATGGAGTAAGAACTATTTACTTAATCTTAAGCAATCTTGGAATGTTTCTGGCCATCCTAACATTGCTATCGGTGATGTAGTCTTGGTGGAGGAAGATGGTCCTCGTTTGAACTACTTACCGGGACCCGGTTAAATTAAATAAAAGGTATCGGTACACTCTTTCGCTTATTTCCAAATTCCAGTGTGCATGGAGTAAGGACTATTTACTTAATCTTAAGCAATCTTGGAATGTTTCTGGCCATCCTAACATTGCTATCGGTGATGTAGTCTTGGTGGAGGATGATGGTCCTCGTTTGAAATGGAAATTAGGCATAGTAAAAACCCTTCACACTTCTCCTGATGGGTACGTCCGATCAGTTTCATTAAATACAAAGAATGGGGAGATCACTCGAGCTATTGTGCATCTATACCCTTTAGAAATCCATTCTAATATTTTTAATTTAGATGACGCGTCCTCTTTAGAGGAACCTACCTCGACATTGGGTTCCCAACCGGAGAGAACTACACGTCAAGCTCACATTCTAGCGAAACAACGCATTAAGGCTATTCTTTCAGATGAAGAATAGTCGAAACATTTTTTTTTTTTGTTGTGTCCTTTGACATAACATACAAATGTTCTACAATTAGACATTACGTACACTGCGCAGTAACGTCTTTTATCTTGTGATCCATAGACACAACTGTAGAACTTTTATCTTGGCTTCCTTGTACTCGGGGGGAGTTGGATGACATTTGCGTTAAACATGGTACAAACCTAATATTTTAAGCTCGCTGTAGCCTACAAACCTTTCGAAGCTTTCAGGGCAATTGTAGGACGTTCATTTTTTTTTATCATATCTCACTTTAAGAACTGAATTATCCTAAAACCCCTTCTTGTTAGTCACGTTTCCCTAGACGTTTGGATGGGCGTATGACGAGATATGATTACGTACGTCGTATGGAGAAATTCCTGGGACTTTAAAGAGGTGATAACCCCTTTTATATATTTCCCTTGAATATGAAGGAATGACAATCTCTTTTTTCATACTCAACCATCCCTTTCTTTTCGGGGAGTCGAAGGGGCGTTCCCAGAGACCACGTCCCCTTCGAAGGGGGGTATTTATTGTTGGTTGAGCTAAACAATTGTTATTCTTTGAATGGTCTACTATCCAAACAATTCAAAG
>JABUQX010044086.1:0-2500 GCA_015478945.1 Trachelipus rathkii
GGGTAAAGATGGGGATTCGTGGGATTGTGGGGGGTTGTTTTGAGAGTTGTTTAATTTTTTAATGACTTGCCAGGTTTTCTTATTGTCTAAGCGTGAGATGTTATGTTGTAAGTATTCTGAAAACTTATTGGTAGTGTTGGTGGTTATGAGGTTGGAGATTTGGGTGTTTAGGTTTGTTATTTGGTTAGAAATGTGTGGGGTGTACGGGTTGAGTTTTCGGAGGGAGTTTCTTTGTTTAATGAGTTGGTTGATCTCAGGGTTGAGTTTGGGGTTGTATGATTTTCTGTGGCCTTTGGGTATATAGAGGTTTGCTGATTTAATGATTGTATTGTTTAAGTGAATAATGGAGGTGTGTAGGGAAGTTGTATCGTGGATTGGTATTGGGTTAATATGGGTTTCTATATGGTTAGTAAATGCAGGCCAGTTTGCTTTTTTATAGTTAGTGTATGTAGTAGTCTTTTTTTGTGGGGATTGATGAGGGGAGTTTAGAGAAATAAGAATAGGAAGGTGGTCCGATTGTAGGTCAGTAACAGTGTCCCAGGTTAGTAGGGGATATATATATATATATATATATATAATATATATAATATATATATATATTTATATATATATATATGAAATATAGTTATATATATATATATATATATATATATATATATATATATACAACGCCGTAGACTTGGGGGGTTTGAACCCCCAAAATTATTTAAGCTATCAAAATTATTTTGATGTTTGAGTCTTTAATGTTTAATTTTTATTAATAATAAAAATATTAATTAATTCAAAGCAATTAAGAGTATATACTAACAGTAATGAGGAAACATATTTGTGGTCAGTCAAGATTTTTTAGGTTAAGTGGCTGCTGAAAGCATTAAAGGAGAATCTCTAGCGGAGGCAATATTACGGACACTGAAATAAATAGTGACTTTCTGATTAGACTACATTATGATGGTGCAGAAGCAATGGAAAAAGGTTTTACAGGTGTTTAAGATATCGAAAATATCTATCGGCGTTATATTTTCATTGCAGTTCACATTTATGTGAAGTACAACACACTATAAACTTTATGAAATAGTGAATACAACTAGGTACTATTTGAGATTGCCAAGGCGGACTACTATTTTAGTAGAAAACAAAAATAAGAATAATTTTCCTAGACACAAAATGGACAAAACTCAAAAGAATTTAACAAGGTTGGTGGAAAGTTACGATGGATTTTACAATATAGAGAAATTTTTAAAGCGTTTACTGAAGCTTTAGAGGAGCTTGAATGGATCAAGATGTTAAACCTTCTTAAAAAAAAGCTCCTAGCTTTTGAAATCTGTAATCAAAAGATAATTTGCTATAAGTTTATTATGATTCAACTTAATTTTCTTTCACTCTTCCGTTATGTATTACATTGCAGTCTCCATTAGTGACAACAACTGCTCATAATCATAACCAGATGTTCAAGCTTTGAACGATTTTCAAGCAAACATCGATGAAACATTTTCAAACATTTTGGAAGTTTTAACAGAATTTCTGCTTTCTATTAATAAAGAAATGAGAATGCTTCATGCGAGAATCAATGTAAAATGAAAATGCATAATGGGGCAATTACAATTTCTTATCTTGAATATATTAATTATTTTTGAAACCAGTTAGAGAGCAAGTTCTTGAGCCATAGATCCATACTTAATAATCTTTGTAAAGTCATTCATTCTATCGATGTCTATTAAATATTTTACGAATTTTGTAAATATTTATAATTTGTACAGTTACATTTGAATTGTTAAGGATTTTAGCATTTACCTCACTCTAAACATGCACTCTGAAAAGGATCAAAACATACTTTTCAATTCTGCCAAAGAAGAAAACTTAACAGAACTGGCTTTAATGAGCTTTCAGCATAGCTACACAATATAAACGGAGAAAGTTATCAATCATTTTGCTGTTAAGAGATGAAGATGAAGAAGAATTTTTTATATAAATAAATGATTTTTTTTTTTTTTTTTTTTTTTTGTATTTTGAAATTGATATTGCAAAATTAATTTATTAAATTGTAAGATTATTTTATTCTCTTTTATTTAAGTAATATAAAATATCTAATTTAAGCTTCAAAGTTATATCAATTTTTCAACTTCTTTCAGTGCAGCAAAGAAATTTTGTTTAAAGTTATAGAATATTGTGTACAAGGAAGAAGGAAGGAACCTTGGACTTTTTGCTTGAACCAGTCGACTTTCGACTACTAGCTCTTCACATATCCAGAAAGCTTTTTCCTGCTCATCTTCTGAGCTTTTTTTGAAGAATGACTTGAGAAGGTAGGAATGGGAATATTGTAGTTTTATCACCTACAATATGTCCAGATGAATATTTTCTTCTTGAACTTCTTGCAACCCTTTAATACTACAAATGGCCACGTTGCAAAGTGCAAATTTTTCTTTTTGTTGTTGATCTTCAGTTAAGCTTACTTACCCTGTAGTCTGTAGATAGGAGCAACATAAATAAACATCGGCTAGTA
>JABUQX010044086.1:12500-42897 GCA_015478945.1 Trachelipus rathkii
CGAGATGCCATAAGTGAGGGTTCATCGCAGTCCCATGAATCCTTAGAGTGGATTTTTTTACTGCGAACGATTCTCACTTAAGGGATAAGGGGTCCGGGTAAGGCTGGGCTTTTTTCCTTTCAAGTTGCGTTATATTTACTAATTTGCGAGGTCGTCGCAGCCTAAAAAATACCCAAAACCTTCACACACTGAGACATACCAAACCCACGTAAATTCTCTGTCAATGTTAGGGCTCATCATCCTGGGCAGGTGCTAAACCATTCCATAATAGAAACGCAACCAATCACTACTTCCATGCACCATTCTTCCCGTTTGAGGAGAAGATCCAATATAAAAGCAAACCGCAGCTTTTTTTTTTACCTTTGAAACGGTCATTTTCGGTGTTTTTGTTTCTTGTATCTGTAGTCATTGTTTATGGCGTTTTCATTTTTTTCAAACTAATTTTTGACCATTTTTTTGTAATCAACTTCTACCAATTTTTTTTCAAATGAAATTTGAACTTGAAATATCATAGATGGGTCCAATTAACGCACAAAATGCATATATAGTTTTTAGATTTTTTGAAATTTGTGCCTCAAGGCAATTTAAAAAAAAAAAAAAAGTAGGTTTTTGAAATTGACATTGCTGAACACAATTTTCCGAAAATCAAAAAACTACTATATGCATTTGTGCGTAATGGACCCCATCTAAGCATATTTCAAGTTTGAAATCATTTGAAAAAAATTGTAGAGGTTGACTAGAAACAAATGTCCAAAATATGTTCTTGAAAAATGAAACGCGCTCAAACTGCTGAGATACAGAAAAACACCCGAAAATGACGTTTCAGAGGTCAAAAAAGCTGCGGTTTGTTTTTTTCCCCATCAAATTGTCTGAAAACTTAAGAATTTTATGTCCATTTTAGGTAGGGGGCTAAATGGGGTCCCAAAATCCCAATCAATTGGATCCTCCCCTTGAACCAAATTTTACATATTTTTACTTCAGACCTTCCTTTAGTTACTAAATCCACTTTCTTCGGCCTTGCAGCAGGTCGAATTCCATCACACACACCAATTTATCTTCTTCAATTAGACCAAACTGTTTGCATCCATCCTTTCCATACTGACCATACCCATCCTTTAATATACTCTCATTTATTCTATCATTCACGTCTTTTTTCACACCACACAGTTCCTTTACATGCTATTCTCCATTTATTATTATTCTCAACCTTAACTCCCCTTGATATTATCCCATTTCAAACACATTGTACCTACATAGATCTATACCTCTTCTTCCACACCATAGTTTTTCGCTACTAGACATTAACACCGGTAACAACATACCCTCATGTTAATGAGTTAAACCCTAGTAATCAAAACTTAGTTCCTTTGCATTCACCAAGATTTAATTGCACCAGCTACCTGGTCCACCCATGTCACTTTCCTATTACACTTTGCATCATTTGTTCCCTTTTCATCAAACATATATCCTAAATATTTAAACTCAGACATTTGTTCCAGTTACTCACCATCAAACATGATTTTACAACTGAGGACTCTCCTCCGTCATCCTCACCTTACCTTTTATTCTACTGTGTTTACTTTAAGTCCCTCCTTTTACACACCCTGCTATACCCCCTATGAATCCTCTCAAACTTTCTTCAGGTTTGCCACACAAAACCAAATCATCAACGTACAATAAATTGCCACCCTCCACTCTCTTTCATTCTTCATCTGTCTAACACCCTTTCTGTTACCCTTCCTTTAATTCTTTCATCACTCTATCCGTATAAAAATTAAATAGCCATGGAGACATAGCACATCCTTATCTCATGCCCCTATTAATATTAAGCCATTCACTCTTTTCTTTTTCATTTATTCTTACACACGCTACACTATCGACAAACATGTTATTGATTTCATTCAAAAGCCTACTACCAACATCATATATCATTAACAACTACCACAGAGCTTCCCTATTAATCCTCTTGTGCGCAATTTACAAGTCCATAAAATCTAAATAAAGTTTGTTCTTCTCTCTAATTTTCTCAATCATTTCAAGGTAAAAATGTTGATCTTAAACTATAAGAACTTCAGTCACTCAGTTTCCCTATAGTTTCTACAGTTTCCTTTATCACCCTTACCCTTATGTAAGAGTACTATCACTACTCTCCTTCAATCCTTCGGAAATACACCCTCCACAAAAGCTTCGTAACACAACTTCCATATCTAGTCAATCACATTTTCACCTCCACATTCTTCTTATGCTGGAGTAGGCTCTCCTTTATCACACACCATAAATCACAATAACAGACAACATTTTCAGTTTCAAAAAAATAAACAAAAAATGGCTAAGGGGGTGACTTCCAAAAATAACCCCTCATTCTCCCCTCTCCCAATCACCACTTGGGAGTTAACTTTCGGGGGTGGGGTTGGTGACGTCACGGAATTGCCGAACTGTTCTGATACACGGTCTTCTTGGCTTCTTGGTCTTCTTTCTTCATAACCTTCGCTTCCCTTACACTAATTTCCACTTTGTTGAACATCACCTATCCTCCTCTAAAACTCACCTCATTTCTTAACCGCAACTCTTCAGGTATTTGAGCATTCTCACCCCAAACCTTACTCTATCCGTCTCATTGTTTCTATTCTCAATTTTCAGACAAAGGCGGTTGTTGTGCCTATGTTCTCAATGATGTAGTTTCTTTTCTTGTCTCTTATTTGGAATCTTCATAATTTTCTGCCTTACCGCTCAAGCTATCCTGTCAATCAACTGTTCAATTCGTATGTTATGTCAATCTGATTTCAATGATGTCCACCACCAATGATTTTATTCTAGTTCCTAAGATACATCCGGTGAACTTGCTTTTCATTTCTCTAACCAGAATGATCTGGAGAAGGTGGTGAAGCTCTTTACTCACATCACTGATCGTCTGATCGGCCTTGCAGTCATATACCTCTTTGACTTCCCATGAAATGACTACTGCTTCTGTGGGAGGAGTCTCTCGGAGTATGCGGAGAGCATAACCAAGGTGATTTTTTATGGCATGGAGGCGTTTATTTCATATTCCTTCCCTTCAACTGAACCTAACAAACCTTAGTTTAACTCTGCTTGTTCTCGTTCTATTCGCCATAGGGACACTGACTTAATTAAGTACCGTCTTCTTCAAACTACAGAAACCCAGGCAACATATTTCATCCCTGAAACGTGCAAAATCTATTCTTCGTAACACTAAAAACTCTTTCTGGCTCATCTTCCTCACGCTCTTTCCAAAATCTTGCAAAGAATCTCAACTCTAATCTTGCTTCTTCCTCTTTCTCTCCTCTAGTTTCTTCCGACTTTAGACGATTCCGGAGCTATTCTAACTGCTCCACCTCATCCGACTCATTTATGTTCCATATTGTAATTTCTTCTAAAGATGTTATTTCTGCTCACTCTGAGCTTAATCTAAGAAGATGTAGAGTCATCATGACATTTCTCTTGGAGTTCTCAAATCTTGTACTACCGTGCTTGCATCTTTTCTGGGTAAACTATTCCAATTCTGCCTTTCAACTTGGACCTTCAACGAGACCTTTCTCATCTACTACTTAAATATTCATTTTTATCCATTTTTTTTCTTTCTCTGGCATGTTAATATTTTGCCTCTGCACATTTCCTTCATAACATCTTACAGATGACTCAGAAATGTTTAAAATTGTGATGATTCTCTATTCAAATAATTTTGTGCCAATCAGAGACAATCTTTGAAAGCCTTTAGAGGCATTAAATCTTGGATTTTAATTTTAATAAAACCAAATATTGCAACTTGAACACAATACGAGTAAACATGTACTCAATTTCATTTCCGAATCGCCTCTGCTACTCAGCAACACATTTACATTTTTGTTATTAGATTAAAATGCTAGTCACGTGTCAGAGAAAATTCATCCATAACGCAGGCAATTAATTTAAATACATTTACTTTTCAATCTTGATAGTACGATGAACATAAAATAAAAAATATAAAGATTATTACACAATACTTATCACTATCACACTTCTTACACCTAACATAACACTACACACAGTCTATATACCGGCATAACTGATTTAGTGGTTAATATAATATCAACTTAGATATAAGATTTCTATATTTTAATATTAATTATCACATTATCTGGGAACAATATCAATATTCTTAGCAAAATAATAAAATTAAAGTATACTATATAAGAGAGCAGAACAATATCTACTTATCACATAAAAGCTAATACACTAATTTAACACATTAGAATGTTATTTCAGTCTAAATCTCGTGGTTCACGGAATTAATAAGCACTGATGTTAGGTCCATATGATTTATATATTCTACAGTGTTGCCATTTACTTATCGATATTATATAGACTAAATGATATTAAAAATTAATACGTTCTATAGATATAGTATCCGACTGCTATTGTATGGAAAAAATAAAGATACGCAATATGCAAAATATATTTAAAATTAAACATTTTAGTAGTTTTGAATATATTTGATTAAGTGGTCTGAAATTTTTTGAAAAATAGTACGCATAATATTATATAGTGCCAGACGATAGTATAATAGATATAATATATATAGAAGAATTATGATATAATTAATTAAAATTATAATATATATAAGTAATATTTATAATTATAATTATAATTATAGATAATATATAGATAAGATATAGATATTTTATTGTTTAGATAGATAATTATAATAATAGAAAATATTAGATATATAATTATAAATATAATAATTATATATTATTATCTTACACCTTCAACGTTCAACTCTACAGATAGATAATTAAGATAGATAATTTTACAGTAATGATTATATATAATAGATATGGATATTAGATTAGTATATGATTATAGGATATCATAGAATATATAGATTCTACACTTACTCACCATCTAGCTAATATACTCAAGGCTTCAACGCTCTACTATGTGCACATATATACCATCACTACTCACGACTAGGGTTCATCAGAGTAAATAGACACTATCAGACAAGGCATTATCCACATTACACTCCTTAAACAAATTTCTTACGTTCGCTAACTCAATATATTCGATATTGTATGTCGCACACTAATGAACACTATGACATGTATTATAATACAACCGCTAGTACGGCTTACTCTTGCAACTTAATGACATAAGTTTACCAAGTCTATATAATCTTTTTGTATCACGCACAATACTTCTACACAATCATGCTTCAACTTCTCTGCTGTAATACTTTATCTCTTAATACTTTACACAAACCGAATACTACTCGCGAATGATCTTGTTATGCCCACTAATCCGATATTTACACTCCGATTATCACTAATATATTTATCCCGAAGGCGCACTAACACGAATGTTGAATTATCTTTCATATCTTAAGCACACAAATCGGCATTAAACTCATCTCGAGAGTAACTTATAATATAAATATAAAGCACGTATAATATAGATAGGTTAAGTCTACTTTTTACGAGCGATAAAACATACACAGAATACGTTCCAAATTGTCATGTAAAACTTTATAAAAAACAGTATTATAATAAATTTCAAATATTTGAATAACAATAAGTTGTTAAGAAATTAAAGAACGTTTATTTTCAAAGTCTTTTAAATAATTTGGAATTATGTAATACTTTTGAATGGCAAAAAAAATTTTTTAAAATCATACAATTTAGTTCTAGGCTCAATAGACTTTGCAATTCTTAAAAATAAATTACGGAACTTACTTTGAATTTCGACGTGTTTACGATTTGAATTGTGTATTGCATACTCAAGACAAAATTTTTTGCTAAAGACAATGGTTGACGAAATCCTTAAATTATTTATTAGAGAATAAGGATTTCAAAATGCTTAAGGAACTCTATAGACTGTTAATTTAAACTTACTATACCAATCGCAAGTACTAGTATTACACGCTCATTTTCCAAAATCAAACAGAAATAAGACGCATCAGCACAACTCTCAAATGAAAGTAAGATTGTCCAATCTTTCCCTAATATCGATAGAGAAAAATTATCTTAAGAAACATGGACAATAAAGACATATGTTTAATAATTTAATAATAGAACAGTCATAGAATTTCAACAATGATTGATTAGATTTGAAAAGTCATGGCTATACATTACACAATATCCCAAGCTAGTTTAATGTATTTATATGGCGGTTATATATATATATATATATATATATATATAATATATATATTATATATATATATAATTATTATATATATATATATAATAGTATATATATATATATATATATATATATATATATATTATATATATATAGTTTTAGAGGATAAGCATTATTTTCTTTAGCTTTTTAGTTTTTCAGCAATTGCATGCGTCCAAAATGAGCCGGAATCGCCAGTGGATATATATATACTAATATATATATATATATATATATATATATATATATATACCCGTGTTACCAGAGTGCAGAACGGTTGGACCCAATTATACTTTTGCTCCCCACAAACCTCTTTCCCAAGCCTATAATAATTTGGAAGATGGTTATATATTAATGCTTGAATTAATAATTCGTAAATTATGGTTTCAATAGAAATTATGCTCTGAAACCCTTTCAAGGGAGAGTTTGCTTATTCTTTTTTGCGTCGTAAAATGAGATCTGCAAAACTGAAGACGCTCACTAGCTACACTTGTTGGAGGGCAATGCTAAGAATTCCCTGACGACTTCTGCAAAATGTGGAAAACTTTTACAATTATCAATTCCACAAGACCAGTGGATCTTTATCTGATTCCCCAAGATTTTTCTCTTTTGATATTCTTTTCGATCAAATGATAGAGTGTCTTTTGAACCTCTGAACAAGACTTTTCATCGCTGCTAGAAACCAAAAGAACGTTCATGGATTCAGCAATGATCGCTAACAGAGGGTAATTGCGTGTCTGTTTGTGTGATTCTTTTGCTTTTATTTGGTGGTGAATTTCTGCTTTAAACAGCATTTCATCGACATAGGCCATGCCTAAATTAATTTTAACCTCTGTAAAACAACGTGGTTCCAAGAAACTATGTTTTGTATCGGATTTGTAGAAAAGTTGCTATTTGCACATGCGGCATCTTTTGGCAGAGTTTGAAATCTATTAATTTCTATCTTCAGCATAAGTGCTTCTGTCATCCTTAAAAGTCCCTTTGCTTTTTTAATATATATATATATAATATATATATATATATTATTATATATATATATATATAATATAATATATATTATATATATATATATAGTATTATATATATATATATATATTATATATATACTATATATATATATATATATATATAATATATATAAGGTAGTGCAAACACACGTTTCTCATAATTCTCATAATAATATAGATAATACTACATCCGCTATCCGAAAAAAATACATGCGGATGCGGTTGCGGTTGCGGATGCGGATAGTGAAAAATGATGCGGATATCCGCATAATGCGGATGCGGTTGCGGTTATGATCTGCTACACCTCTAATATATAATAAATATGATATATATAATATATTATATATTATATTATAATTATATTAATTAAATATTCTATATAAAACTATGAGTAATAAATATTAAAAAATTATTATATATAATATAATATATATTTATATATTATATATGATATATAATATTAATATATATTTAAAATATTTATATTATATAAAACAAAATATAGACAGTAACTACCTCACAAAATAACATAATATAATAAATTAATAGATATATAGATAGATAGATTACTTTTAATAATAATTATAATATATAATATAATAGATATTAATAATATAAGAAGAAAAAATGATAGATTTAATAGGTATAATTAAGATAATAGAATAATAAAATAGATAAGTAGATAGAATAATATAATAATGGAATAATATAATAATTAGAAAAGTAATATATTCTTTTTTATTGTAAATAATAGAATATATATATATATAATATAATAAGATAATATAGTAAAATATAAAATAATTAGATATAATAATTATAATTTAGATATAATTGATACATAAAAATAAGATATTAATATAATAGTATTATAGTAATATAATATATATATTTTACACTACTTTACTATCAACTACTATACAAATAATATAGATATTAAATAGATAATATATAATAAATAGTATATAAGATGATAAATAATATCAATATTAATACTATACCTCACCATTACACTTCTCTTACAAAGTTCTCTATCTCTAATTAACAACTTCCTTATCTCATCTCTAAGCATATACTTATTATTCAAAATGATCATCACCATATATATATCACCTAACAAAGTTTATTATCATACTTATTTCATCGATTTCTCATTTAAACTTTAATCATATACTCTCTCTAACGTTCCTTATTAGACTTGAAGTCATTATGTTATTTTTATCTACATAATTCCAGAAAATGTGATTTACATAATTTATGGTCTTTAAGGTGGAAAAACTTGGCTACTTGGAAAGATTTTTATAAAATATTATAATATATATATATATGTGAAAGAATTGGTAGAAAAAGTACAAAATCTGCATGCATTTCTGTTGCGATCATTTGGTTTTACATTTGATTCGAAACAGATGCTGACTTGATTAAAAGAATTTAAACATTTTCTATTGAAGGTAAATGCTTTTTGTGCAAAAGATTTTTCAGTCAGTGTTTTATACTGTACCAATGTACTGTATATCCAATTTCGGTCTCTCTCAATCATACTATATTTACTATCATCTCTCTCAGTTATCTCATTCATAAATCTTCTACTCTCAATTATCTTTCTGCTTACAGTCTCTCTTCATCTACTTACTTCTCTACTCGTCTCTCTGCGTCTCATCTATCTTCTCTATCTCATTTACTTTATCTCTCTAATGTCTACTACTTACACAGCACACCGCTCTTATTTCCTTCACGTCAAACACAATACATCCTTATTACCCGTCAACCTTGATCTTATCCTCACTCTTCTTCTTCCATTATCTTAAATTTCACACTTTTAAAATCTAGAGTTTGTGAGTTAATGAGCACCCCGGTGAAATTTGAATATCGAACTGATGTTGTATATCAATTGACCTAAAAAAATAAAAATGGAAAGATTTTTATATCTAAAATATAGAAAGGTACAGGAAAAAAAAAAATATAAAATGTTGAAAATGTAAGTTCAATTATTTTTAATTAAAGTGATTTAATTATTAAAATATAATTATAATAATATTATAATATATTATTATAAATATATATAATATTATATATATAATATTAATACACTCAAGAATCCTTCTAATTATATACATAATAATAATATAAAATAATTAAAAAAGGTAATATAATAGGTATTAATAAATAGGTATTATTAAAATTAATATTGTTAATAGAAGATAGATATATATAAGTAATTAATTTAATTATAATGATAATATACTATTATATATATACATCACTTATACACTTTTTAATCTCAAACCTATATATATATATAATATACAGCACTTAACACTCTACTCACTCTATTATTAAAATCTACATGATATACATCAATATCATTACTATTATTATAATTATTATAATATATAGTATATATATATATTATATTATAATATATTATATAATTTTTTAGTTTAAACACCTATATTACCACTATCATAAATCGCTAGGCCATTAAAAGCTCCTAAATTTTACTAGGAGGTAGGGTGTGACTCAATTTATTTAGTCCTTTAGAGCAAGACGGAGCCTTTAAGAAAGTTAGAGTATAACTACACACTCTCAAGTATTAGTCCTTGACAGTAGATCGAATTCGCTAGGGTCTTTTACGCTTAGTTTTAAGTGCGAGTGCTTACTAACGTAGATGAGCTACCGGTAATGGCCATTTTTATGGTGGGCTATATGATCTAATTCCTTCTTGAACTTTTAATATGAGCCGATTCCAACCTAGTAAATTGATCCATTCCTTTCTTTATCTTCTTTATAAGATAAAATAATCATAATCTTATAGAATAATAAATGTTGGTCCATTTTAATAATTTAATTTTAACTATTTATATACTTAAAAAAGGAGCTACTTTAAAAGTTTTTGTGCTCCTTCACGTTATATTTAAAAATTATAGATTTTAATTTTTTTACTTTTGTTTTAATTATTTATGATAATTTTTGTTAAATTATTTATTTATTCTATAAAAGACTTTCATCTACATTGATCTTTGACAAAATGCTTCCTAATCAGGAAGCCATCTGCGTCCTTTCACCACATTTACAGCACTTACAAACTTCTAAGTTATCCATGATCGTTGCTTAAAGCTCATCACTTATACTACCCGTTCGCAAAGACCTTTTATGTTTCACTTTCCTTCTTAAATAATCTTCTCTCAATTCCTGACGACTATGCTGTGAATGATTGGCTTCTACATCTGATTTAAACCTCTCATGTTATATTTTAAGTATATTAAACACAGGATAAATGACATGACAGGAAATAGACATATTATATATATATATAAATAATATAATAATAAAGATTAACAATAATAAATATTAATAGATAGATAAGTATAATTTATGAATTAGTAATAAATATTAATTAATTAGATGATAAATTAATGATTATGATAATAAAAAATAAGTTTAAGAAGTATTATAATTATCGAATTTAGGAATAGATAAACTGAAATAATTAGAATAATAGATAGGATTAGGAAGATAATTAGATAGGATATTAGATTAAGTATAAATGATTAGATTAATATAATAGATATATAGGATAAGGATAATAGGATTAATAGATTAGATAAGGAAACGTATATCAGATTACTTTACTGAAAGGCACCCAAAATGTTTGATATTTATTCCTTCACATGGATTCGTTTTATAAACTTCATTGGAATAAGATCCTAGATAAAAAAAATAAGTTTATAGAATAATAGATAGATAGATAGAATATACTAACAGATAGATAGATAAGATAGATATAATGAAATCATCAGATGAGATATAGATACAGATACATACATAGCATTAGATTCAATAAAACAAGTTGGATGGTTTGACTGATTGATTTAGATAATAATAGCTCCTCTTCAGGCATCATAATATATTGAACCTCAACTCTATGCCTTTTATTCCATCTTGGCCTTTAAAATAAAACCTGATTTTATACAACTTTGGGCTTTACTTAATGATTTATACACTCTATGACTTTTATTATCCACTATGTATATTTTTACACTATGTATTACTATTTAACACTATGCATTTTCAGTACACTATGGATTTACACAACCATAAAGCTGCTGATGAGAGCCTAGTCTTTATATCAATACTCTCAACTCATTAACAAAAACCATATTTTTCTTTATCACTCTTATTGCTTTTTACTCTGAGATACTGTTGTTTTTTTCTTGTTATAAATATTTCGGAAATGACTTACTAGACACTTATTTTTGACATGAAATATGTAAATTATTATCGACTATTCGTAATTTTTCATTAATTAACATAGTCGTTCTTATTAAACTAGGCTATGAGGCGCTCCAAGACTACCAGATCGTTCTTATATCTACGTGGGCTCGTCTTTTATAATCTTCGCTTATTTCAATACAAGATCGGGACTGAGTGTGTCTTATTATTTGTTGCTTTATATTCAACTTGTCTTAAATATGAGTTCTTGAGGACAATTAGCTATATTAGGAGTCAGAAATCAAGATATCTTTATTAACTTTTGAAATTTCAGAATTTTAAATATTTATTGGCAGAATTATGGAAAATGATTTGGGTTTTCTTATCTTTTCATATGGTATTTTGTGGACAGATTGTTCCATAACCATAAATATTCACGTCTACCTAATTAACTTAAATATCAATTAAGTGTTATTTAGAAATAATAAATTAGTATTGTAATAAAAACATTAGAAAAGTTACTGATTATCCAGATCATTTACATTACTCTCTATTATATTAAATCAAATACAAGGACAGGACAGGACATTAATCTCATAAAATAAGATGATCTAGTATCTCATCATCTCTATATAATAAGTAAATATAGAATATATATAGAAGAGTAATAGATAATTAATAGTAATAAGATTAGATGAGATTAGTAATCAAGGAAAATTAGATTAGAGTAAGGTTTATCCATCATAAATATTAGCTAAAGTATGATATTAGATATATAAAGGGATATGAATAGAAAGAAGAATTATGAAGTAAGTAGAATATGAAGATAGATTAGATTATAGATTGGGATAATTAAGATAATTATATTATCTATGATATACTAATATTAGTACGAGAATAGATTACAGGGAATTAGAATAAGATAGGGAGATTAGATAGATATAATAATTATGAATTAGATTAAATAGATAGCGTTAGTATAGAGATAATAATTATGATTTAGGATTAGTTAGATATAAGATTATAAATATCTATATATATATTATATTATTCATATAATATAATTACAGACATTAATATTATTAAACATATTATGTATGTGTGTCGTGTTGATGTGTGTGGTGTGTGTAAGATTTCTCATCTTACATTAAGGACAAAAAAATATAATTAACATAAACAAAATAAATAACAAAAAATGAATCAAAGAGTAGCGCCTAAGCGTAGTAGGATTGATTGGGCATCAGGTATAGGCAGTTTGTTTTATTCAAAAAAGTACATTTAGCCTTATATCACGAAATAATACATTCATTTAATATTGTATCAATATTTTGAGAATTTATTATATAGTAGTTAATTATTAAGGAAAAGGCAATTAAATTCGAACCCTCTAAATAGAAGATTCAATTTTATGAAACATTTAATATTTTTGATAACAATTTTCTTTCTTAAATGTATAATTAATTAAGGGTGAACATGATATAAAATTTCCATTAATGGTTGTTAAATGTTTTGAAAAGCGCATATAAAGTAGCCGAAAGACTTATTTTTGGAATAATTAGTAATTTAGAAATTATGATATATTTAGTGTGATATAATTAATTAAATGTATATAAAATATTATTAATTTATTAATTGCATAAATATTTTTGGGAAATTATATAATCATAAAAAATTATTTAATAAAGATTGTATAAATTAGATTAATGATTTAATTAATTAAGTTAAGAAGATAAAGTTCACAATATAGCATTATGTGGGAATTAACTATTATTATTATGATAAAATTAATAAATAATTGTAAAAAAAATTAGATTCACGAATAGATTAAGATATAGAATTAAGATTTAGATATAAACGAACGTATTATTTCACGTTCCTTCATATAGATATTAAAGGATAATTTATCAATATAGAATCAATTTTGAAAATTACGAATGTACACAGATATAAAGATTAAATTTAAGATTAATTTGATAACTTTTTGAATTATATTTAATGTAACTTTTATTAAATTAATGTCCCTCATATTTTATTCTCTTAATTGCACCAAATTTTCCGTCCATCGTATTCCCGACCCGTGCGTGAGTCGTCGTTACCGAATAGACAGGAATAGATAGGATAGATTAGGATAGGACTAGAATAGATACGGAAGACTAAGGTAATTAAGTACACATAGATAGGATAGAATTTGTCTATATATGATACTTTGCAATTTATGAGAATTAATCACTCACATTTGAAATTAGATTTCTCTTGATAAATGATTGATATAGATAGGATTTAGTGAATAGATTAGATAAGAAGATCGCACAGATTAGAAAAAGAATTATTTAAGATTATTTGGTATATCTGATATTATGTGGTTGACAGATAAAATTCTGATATATGATTAAGGATGTAGATAGATATGAATAAGACTTCATTGAACACAGCTATGGAAACTCACAAGCTACTCTTCAGGTATATGAATTACGAATCAAGAGATAGATTAGAAGTAATTAGGGATATGGATTTAGAAGGGAAAAAGAATGGCCTGGAATAATGCTTACATCGCTCACAGGCTGAACAACTGGTTTTACCTCTACACGTGCTTAAACTTTGCCGACATTTAGCTTTTACACTTTACCTATATATATATATTATATGTAGGTAATATTATAATATATATCATTATTTTTTACCGGTTAGATTATACAATATTCTCACTTTAAAGATGTGACTACTAACTGTTACTACTTACTACTAAACTATATATCTAATACTCTAGTAATAATGGTAAACATATTACTTATTATTATTAATATACTTACTTAGAAAATGTTTTGAGAATCTACTTAACTAACTTACTTAATTAACTAATTTTTTTAGTTGTATGATAAAATATTCTCCTCAAACAAAACTCTTAAAAGTGACAAAGGTTCGAGGCTTCCTCGAGAGCTTTTTAAGAAAGTAATTTTACTTTATTAAATAAAAGTCGTGTATGATATTATTTTTGTATACACTAGAATATAATCGAATATGATTAACAAGACGCTATATAAACAAAATGGTGGAACGCAACGAAAAAGTTTTCAACATATGACATCTGATAATAAAATATATTAAGATGAATTACATATACATTATTTGTGCTCTCTTATGGAATTAGCTAGAGAATAGACTAAAAAATTCCACTGAAAGAAATTAATACTGTATACTCAGTGGTGAGTTTCCAAATAAAAAGAATAAACACTCACGTATAACACATACTAAAACACTCCCTTGAAATCTTCATCAGCGCCACGTAAATAACTATACACAGCTATAATTTAAATTAAATAATTTATATTAGTAATATATAAATAATATAATTATTATTATATAATAATAATATTATATAATAATATTAATATATTGATATATATATTATTAATATATATATATATATATAATATATATATTATATATTAATTATATTATATATATATAATTATAAATACAAGAAAGAACAGGACTCAAGGTGGATAGACTGAATTGTAGATGTGTGATAGTGTGATGATTGATGGTAGTTTGTAGATTAGGGAAAGAGTATGATGGTGGGATAGGATAGGTGGATAGAGTAGTGGGTAGTTTGATAGATTAAGGTAAGTGGATAGGGTTATTAGGATAGAGTGAGAGGAATGTTGGATAGATTAGTAGAGTATATATAGTATGTGATTACGAATCAGGTAATTCATATAGATTTTTTAGGTGTGAATAGATTAGCTTATGAAAATTATGTATTAAAGTATTAAAGGTTTTGAGATACATCATAACCCTTGCTTCCCCCCCCGGCTGAAATAATAACATAGATACTCGTAATTTTTAACTTTTTTTTAGACCCTGTCTTTTACACTTTGGCTTTTTAACGGTTAGGATAGATAGATAGATAAGCATAATATTAGATAGATAGATACGATATCATACAAGATAATGGCGAAGATCAAATGAATAAGAATTAGTATTATTATAGTCATTTTTTAACCAATTCAGATAGATATATACACAGACATAAAAGAAAATAAATATCACGCGTACAACATTGAACAATTAGACAGTGCTACCTAAAAAAACATAAAACACTTTTTCTTTTTAATCCATCTTATCCTTTTTAACACTATTTTTTCTATTAAATAGTTTTTAGTTACCCATCTCTTTGAACAAACACACTCTTACACTCTCTAGATTTTGCTTTTAACTATGGCCCCACAACTATCTATATTTCTCATTTTTACCAACTAATGCACCTTGATTACAATCGAATATATTACAACTATGTCAGAATGGTTTTCAATCTTACTCTTACATCCCTCTTTTAGACGCTTTTATAACCACTGACCTAGGGCTTTTAACAATACCTTGACCATTTACTTCCTAACACTTCACTTAACTCTTCTCGGCCTATTTCACAACATTATGACGCTTACACTATTGGTAATTTATGTTACATGGTGCACAAGGCTCTTCTTCATTACTCTACTCGATTATCGGCCCTTTGGATTAGCATTCGTGTAGCATTTAAATTATACAGTCATTATCTAACATAACTTGCTTTAAAACTTGGTTTTACACTTTGCATTTTAAAATTACTATCTAGAGTCTTTCTCTTATTTACTATTCCATAGCTCTTCCTATTTTATTTCACTTAGATAAATATAAATTTTATTTTATTCCTCCTCTAGTAAGCAAAGTGAGACCTCATTGGTTCAGATATAACCTTATATATATATATACTATTATTTTTGTATCTTATATATTATGTTTCTTCCTTTTCAATAGCCTTCATCAGTAAGAAAGACCCTACATTACAAACCCCTTATCACTTAAACATTGAAGCAAAGTAATTACTGAAAATGTTAACCAAAAGGGAGCATGGTCTGGACACATTATAACAACGCACGATATATTAGTAAATTTAATTTATTAAGTATAAAGAACATATGCACCAAACAAAAAAGGATATGGATAGAATAGATAGATAGATAGATAATGCTAGTTGTATTTACCAGTAGGTAGGATGTATAATGATTAGATCCGGTGATAGGGAATTAGTATAGTAGGACAGAAATAATTAGACATGGATAGTAGATTAGAATAGATAGTGCATAACCGGAATAAAGGTAGATGGGTTACATACGTTATTATGGCATTTGATTATGATGGGCATATAGATTAGACTTATATTGGCATTCAGTATGTATAGCTGACGGTAGTATCCAAATTTACAGTCACTAATAGAAACAATTATATAATCTCAGGGAATGTTAGGAATTACTTGAGATTTATTAAAAGGACTATGACTGATATAACGATCATTATTATATAGACTTACGTGATTATTACTGATAAGGATAATTAGATATAGGATACAGCTTGAATATAGATTCGAGATACGAGTAATAATTATTAGACAACGGTTAGTTAGCACCTTCAAGAGTAGAGTATTATAACACAGATATATTAGGAGTTATTAAAGTAACACCTTCATATAATTAATTCATAAGAAACCTTTCTGTTACACTTATTTAAAATATATTTTTATATTTGAAGGAAAAACAAATTTCATATACGTATTAGTCAAAAAGAAATATTATTTACTTTAAGCATTTTTCACAATTAATATTATTATAAAGTTAATTTAAAGTTTATTTTCCTCCATGGATTATAAATAATTATTAGCAATAGATCTTTTCAAGAGTAACCTTAATCACGCTACTTTACTTACTTTTTAGGACTTTTTATTATGCAAAAGAAATAGTACCAATTATTCTGTAGTTCCGCAGCTTGCACCATTGAGTCTGGAAAAACGTTTTCCGTCTTCAATTTTTTTTCATTTATACATCTGTCTCTATATCCTTTAAATACATGGAAACGTAATGCTTGTTATTAGTTAATTATTATACCCTGTGCCTTAGTATTTAAATGGTGGTGACTACACAACTAAAAGCACAACAGAGACAAAATTATAAAAATTTAAGATAAAATAGGATAGATAGAGATAATAGATTAATAGATAGAAATAATGATGATAGGAAATTAGATTAAAATAGAGTACGCCTACACAATTGACTTTTCATCCAATCTTAGATTACTTTAGGATAACTATCTTTAGGCTTACCACTAAAAGTCTACTCTGAATTTAACTATGGATTATATGAACTATATATCAATATTTGGGTAACAGCATTGGCATTAAAAACTAATCATTTACTACATTGATGTACTTAAGGAATCACTTTATCGGGATATTAACTCTGATATCAGACCAATAAATGGCAAGGATCAGTAAAAGAAAGAGTATCATATTAGGACTTAGAGAGTGGAATTTCTTCTACTTTAATATGATATGATTACCATGATTGGATATTATGGTTCCTTTTGCCGCTTTGATATGGGAGAGCAATAATTTGATTAGATCGTTGTAGAGATTACGCATTAATTAATTACGGACTATGGTGGAAACGACTGAGAATGATGACTATCTATGGTTAACAACTTTGTCATTTCATTCATGCTTTTTAACAGGGGATAGGGATAGGATAAGGAGTACGTATTTTAGAGATTTCTAGGAATTCAGGGATATTTCCGTAATTACTTTTGAAATTAGAGTGTTTGCTTGGATTATCTTACCTTGCTACTCCCACTTCTTTTACACTTTTTGGCTTTTTCACACTCATGGACTTCTATCACACCTAGGATTTTACTCACTTGCTCTCTTGTATAATCATACCATTTCTTGCCGATTTAGCTCACTAGTCTTTTACATCATGTCTCTTATACACTATTGGACTCTTATCTAGCATCTAAGCTGGGTCTCTCCTTCAGTCAATATCGATTTGCTTAATCTTACCGCTTTCGCTAATTTCTTATCTCTACATTCTTGCGTGCTTTTACACCCTATTATATTGCTTAAATTTTACACTCTTGGCCTTTCTTCTTTTATCACACTCTCAAGGTTACCGATCACTCTTTTATTTACACTTTTCCCTTATTGACAACATCGCTTTTATAACTATGTTCGGTCTCTTATTACATTTCTCGGGGTTTTTTTTTTCACCACTCACGGTTTATAACACTTTTATATTTTATAAGAAAGTCTCTATTACACTATATAGTTACTAAATTAATGAGATACTCACGCCATGAAGGAGTCGTCTTATAGTAACTCCCTACTCCCGTTATTTAATCTTTTTACCAAGTCTAATTGGTTTAACCATCTGAGTAGCTTAAATAAAGTTGTTTTCAATGTCCTCTTAAAAAACTACAGATTCTACCTTCATATTATTATCAATCATGAAAATATCATAATATCTTTCGCATGACATAATTATTATATGATAACACATCTTCAGTTAACAAATAGCACAACATCAATATGAACTTATGTATTATATCGCTTTGTCCCTTAATATTAACGAGCACACTTGCAATAATTTAGACAATATTATTTTCTTGATATCCTAGCAACAGTGAGTAACATATATGTAAATCAATAAGAGAAAGAGATCGAAACATTTAAGCCATATAAGTACATATTAGCTTAAATAAAAATAGATAAACACAGTAATTACTAATTAAAAAGATTTAGTGGAGTATATTCACTAAAGAATTAAGGTGTTACCGTATACGGATTCAGATTGAAGATATATGATTTTTGGATTATTTATTGTTAATAACTAGATTAATTAGATTAACGGATTTAGGGATTAATTAGTATGTTATTGTGGTCTACACTAGTATTTATGAAGGGTAGAGTAGGTACGTTCGCGATACATACAGTCTTGACTAGGAGGAGGATTAGGAGTAATGAGAATAAGCACTTATAACACATCGATTATATATGGTAGAGTTATATAAAGATAGGGATTAACGATAGGAGTAGCACAGATATGGCCTGGACTCCGGATCAATTGGATTAAAAAGAGGAGTTAGGAATTTTCTAAGATTATGGACACTTAGTTTGTACAATGATAGCTTAATCATTAAAACTTAATCCATTGCCCACCCGATCCTATTTACTAACACTACGCTTACAAAATAGGATTAGGACTATTACGCACTTATCTAAGGGTAATCTTTCACTTAAAAGGACTTAGGATTACGGCATACGTAATTTTCAGATTCTACTCCGACCATAAATGTATTTAATCGGATTTTTTATGTGATGTTTATTATATTATATAGATATATATAAACGATTTAAGATAATAGATTTTAACTTATAGTGATAAGATCTTATTACGTTTTGCTTTGCCCATTTATCTTCCCATTCAAGATTGCTTTTCCAACTGATGCTTTTCCATCTTTCTGGCAATTTTGTTCACTAACCCCATAGGATTTTACACTTTGCTGTTAAAAAATTTGCCTTTTGCATTTAGGTCTTTTCTTCCTATCAATAGATCACTCTAGCTTAATAATTATATATAAAAGTGGTATAAAAACATACCAGTAAATAAGTATAGTTACTGTATTATACATATTACTTTATATATAGTATAATATTTATTATAAACACCTTTAAATATATGACATAAAAATAACATATAAAACTGTACCAACTTATTTTTTTTATCAGCCACCAATTCGCTGTCTCCAGACACTTTTTAAAATAAAACATCAACACAGAATTATTAACAACTAAAAACACTCACACAAAATATAATTAATTGATATTATTATTATAATTTGTCGGACTATGTTTTTAAATAATTGACTGTTAATAAACACAGGGGAAAGACTGAGCAGATCAGAGGAATATTTGCGGATGAAATATTAAATATAGAAGAGGATAGGATAAGGATAGATACATTAGATAAGGAACTTATGGGATTTTAGATGGGGAGTTGAGATTTAGATAGAAAAAATTAAAGTAGAGTGAGGAATAGGATCAGGGATAAAGATAAAGATAAGGATAAACTAGATTAGGGATAGATAGATAGATTAGATTAGCTAGGGACTAGGATTAGATAGATAGATAGATTAGATAGACAGATAGATTCAGGCGATTTTATAGGAGATTTCACGATAAGATAGATAGGATTAGCATAAGACTGATGATAAGGAGTTATAATATAGATAGATAGATATTAATAGATTAATGGATATAGATAAGGATTAGTATATCATGGATAATAATAAGATAGGAATATTATAATATGATAGATTAAGATAATAGGATTAGTAATAGTATAGATAGATAGATAAGAGATAGATCGATAGGAGATATGAAAGATTTGAAAAAAGGAGACTAGAGATAGAGAAGGTAGAAGCAACAAGAGATAATAAATGATAGAGAGTATATGAGTAGATTAAGATAGATAGCATTGAGATAGATTAGATAGTGAATACGATTGTTATAGATTAGATAGAATATAGATACAGATAGATTAGTAGATAACCGCTAAAAAAGACATAGATAATTAAGATAGATAAGAATATCACATTGATTGATCGAAAGCTATACTAAGCTAAGATACGATAGATTTAACTTTATTAAGAGATAGGAAAATTACAATTTGCTTATTATTACAGATTAGATAGATAGATAGAATAAGAAAGATAGATAGATAGATAGAATGATATATAGATAGATGTATAGATATAGAAAGATTAGAAGATAAGATAGATAGATAGATAGATAGATAGATAGATAAATGCTTATTTTATAATCTGTAAAGTTACTTATGACAAATTTATGTATATTGCTAAATGAAACTTTGCTTATTAGACAGGGGATTATAAATTATGCTCTTACAATATGCTTATACCGTGAGTAGTTTGCACTAATTCCTTTTAACACTATCTTTACACTATGATTTCACTTAATGATTTTAACTATGCTTTTACTATAAGTCTCTTATTACACTAACGCTCATTTTAACAGCTCTTATAATGTTAAAATTTGCAGTATTTACACTTACTTTTACATATATGGCTTATTACACTACGCTGAGATTCAAGCTGCTGGACAACATTACTTTTGCACTAAGCATTTTTAGAGCATCGGTAATATAGATGAATATGCTTATCTCCGATATGAATAACGTAAATGTAAGAATTATTCATAAATATTGATGAGAGGGAATCGATGGGATCTGAGACGTTTCACCCTCATTTTGCTCTCTTATAACAAGAACGCGGCAAAATCCCCTAATCTATTTATCAACTTTTGAGCTTATTACATATACTTTCCTATTTTACATATTACTATTTACTTTTACACTTATGCTTATTTATTACTCACTCTATTGTACGTTATTACTACGACTACGCTATTTTATACACTATATTAGTACTTTATTAATATATTACTTACTTTGTTTTTATTACAGAGCTCTATGCTGTATTTATACTAACGTATTTTTATAAGCAAATGTTGCTTATATTTTATGGATATTGCCTTTCTTATACTAACTTTCTTTACACCTTGGTACTTTACACTTACTTCTACACTTTATGCTTTTAAACTATATAGCTCTTACATTTAGTTTTATACACTTAGTTTCATATTAATATATATATATATATAATATTAATATAATAATATATTTAATATTAATATAATATATATATATAAATATATATATTAATATATATATAATATATATTAATATTAATATATTATATTAATAAACATAATACAGGAGATAACCAGATAGTAACATATATAAATAAAAAATAACGATAATAATAGTAGATAGATTAAGGATAGATGATAGCAATAGATATGATAGATAGATAAATATAGATAGATAAATAGAATAGATAGATATAGATAGATCAGATAGATAGATATAGTATAGATAGATATAGTATAGATAGGGCTTCTTACACTTTCTTTAAACATCTTTTGCTTTACATCATGCTATTACACTTCTTTTACTCAACTTTGCGCTTTTAAAATGTTGCCTTTATTACATTTAGCTTTTTACACTTAGAATACATATATAATTAATATAATTATATATATTAATATATATATATACATATATAAATAATATATATAAATATTTTATAATATATATATATATTATATAATATATATATTATATAATATAACACAAGAAAGAACAAGACATGATAACAATAATATTAATAAAGTAAAAAGATATCCAGAGTTTTTCTACCAGCAGTGATATATAAAAAGTAGATAGAGGTAGAAGATATGATATAGATAGATAGATAGATAATAGATAGATGAAGACTGAAGAAGTAATTGAGATAAAGTAGAATATGAATTCAAGCTATGATAATTCAGGTACTTTACCCACCTTGTTTTATACCTACTTTGCTTTTTTATCGTAATTACAATTAGATAATAGATTAGATAAGATAGATAAGATAGATAGATATAGATAGATAGATAGTAGTAATAGATAGAATAGAGATGAGATAGATGATGGATAGTATATAGATAGGATAGAATATAGATGCTTTTATAGATAGATAATAGATAGTTAGATTAGATAGATGATAGATAGATGATAGATATAGAATAGATATAATAGATATAGATAGATATGATAGATAGATTAGATTACGCATTAGATAGATAGATGCTTTAGATAGATTGCTTTACACTTTGCTTTTCCAATCTTGAGCTTTTAAACTATTGATTTTACATCTATGCTTTTTACACTATCCGTCCTTTTACACCTATGCTTTTTACACTATGAATTTTTAACACTAGTACTTTTACACTATGGCCTTTACACATGACTTTACCAATGATTAGTACACTATGATTTTACACTATCTTTTTACACTTTGCTTTTTACCTAGCTTTAACAACTTTTGCTTTTAACTTTGCCTTTTACACTTTGTATTTTACACTTCTAGCTTTTACTAACTACGCTTTTACACTATGGCTTTTTAACACTATGCTCACTATTACACTTATGCCTTTTTACTAACTGTATGCTTTTACATCTTGACTTTTACACCATTGCTTTTAACACTTGTTCTTATACACTTTGCTTTTAAAAATTTTGCCTTTTACATAATAGCTTTATTAATTTAAAGCTTACTTCCTTCTTATACATAGAATAGACTATATATTATTTAATGTTATATATATATAATATATTATAATATATATATATATATACATATATATATATATAATATATATAATAATAATATATATATATATATTTTATATAATATATATTATATATAAATAATATATATATAATATATATATTATATATATATTAATTAATAATTAAATCTATATATAATTATTATTATATATATTTAATAATAAAACTAAAAGAATCATAAATGAAACAGATTTTAGGCCATTAATAATAGGTGGAGCACCAATACGCTCAAAATATTGATTAGGAGGGATATGTATAGAAGCTATGCAGTATAGATTTGACGATAGATTAGATCAAACTTCATGACTTCGCGAATAGCCATACGAGATAGAAAGGATATAAGATGAGTAAGTATTCCGCTGGCGCTCCTATCCGTACACCGATATTTACAGATGACCATAGCATACAAGACCTGTCACCGGGCTTACGAATTTAGACAGTAGAACTGTACAGATATTCCGTCAGAAGTAGATAGCTCAGCATTCCTGACCGTAAATATGAATGTATAGAGATAGCAGAGAATATATCCCTAAGATAAGATAGATAGAGATAGGATTAGAGGTGTAGTTATAAGAGATATGTGCTCTAGGAGAAATGATATGGTATATGGAAATTCACTATAATACAGATAAGAATTAGTATAGATTATTTAATATTTATATTAATGATTAGAGATATAGATTTAGAATATAAGGATATGACTAAGAAATAGTATTTATCACGAATTTAAGTGCATAGCAAAAGTAATCATTGATCTAGATTTATTGCACTTATGTTACCTTTCAAGTATATCTATATCTGATCTTTACAAAAGAGACAAGAATAAGAAGTATAGCGCACATTGAAATAGATTATGAATTACGATATTGCATTAGGAATATAAGAGATTATGCATTCTTCTCAATTAACAACTTCTAAAAGTCCATTTTAGGCTTAGCCACCTTTTGGCTTTCTTACAGATATTGTGACCCACGTCACTAGATAATATTAATAAGAATTTATATCGCACTATACGCATAGAATAAATATAGTACATAAAATGGGAATTTGCCTTCGGAGCAAGATTGACCAGCGATAGATATTGCTTTAGGTTTGATGAACGGTTTTTGACGGTTTTTTAACTACTTTATGCTTTTTTATTCTCTTTATGTGATTATCTAATGACACTTCAACAAATTCTCGTCTATTAGCTGAAAGCGGATAAGATTTTGCGCTTTTTCTAAACTTAAGCTGTTGAAAGGCGCTTGAAAGTGTCTGGGCGTTTTTGTTTTATCACTCTCTTGAGCTCTCATAATGCATAGTCCCCAATTGCATTAATTTTATTATTAGTCCTCACTAAATATTGATCTGGACCTATCCCTTCTGGAAATAATTATTTATTGACCCAAACATATATATATTACGCTGAGTCCAATCTACCATATTAAGATAGAGTTTCATTATTTCGTTCAATAATAAGAATTTATATATAGTAATTTGAAAATCCTATGAATAGTACTCGACCCTGCAGATGTTAACACGTTAATGCTAATGAATATATCGATATATATATCAATATTGGTAATTGCTATATTTATAAATCTATAAATAGTATAGAATTTTTTTTTCTATATATATTTCCACAATTAATAAGACGAGGAGGACATGGGACAGGATTTAAACATTCTAGTTAAATAAATAATTTATAGATAGATATAATGGAATATATAGGAATAAGGATAGATAAATAGATAGGATTAGAATAGATAGATTATAGGTAATTAGGATAGGGTATTAGATAATAATAGAAGATAGATTTAATAGGATAGCTAGATAAGATAGAAATAGATAGTAGAAGATTAGATTATAAGATAGAAGTGTACTATTTACACTTTGCTTCACTTGTCACTTTTGGCAATTCTGGCTTTTATACAACATTGCTTTACACTCTTACTTTTACACCTTGCTTTAAAATTTTGTGCACCTTTAGCCTGTATGCAGTAGTTTTTTACTATGATATTAATTAATTTTCCGCGTTTTCTTAATTATATCTGATTATATATATATTTTAAATACTTTAAATATTATAAGGATACTACTCTAATTATTTATTTATAATTTAAATATTTTTTGAAATTACTATGTAATTCAAAACCCATTTTTAAACTCTTCAACAACTTTATTAATTTCATATTTATCAAATATTTGTACTGAAATATTATAACCACGTTTTACAGCACCTCATCTTTAGTATGCTTAAAAAATTAACACAGGGGTAAAATAGAGATAGGACATATTAACAATAAATAAAAAATTACAAATATGTAACCTTGACATTTAAAAAGATATAAAAATAAAACTTTAAATATTAGGAGAAGTCATAAATAGAATAACATGAATTATTTTTGTTAAGGCTAGATTGATAATATAATAGGATTGAACTTCATTTAAGGGTGATAGTCCTTTACTAAAATAAGGATATAGGTATTTAAGACATTATAAATATGGGAGGATAGAGGAGTATTTTAAAGGAGAGGATGAAGTATGATATGATTAATAATAAAAGAAATTTCGAATAAGAATAACAATATTTAATCTTTATTAATTTAAGATTAAAGACAAAAAAATAGAAATAAGAGAGAGAGCAAAATAGTATAAAATTATTATAAGGTTTCAAATTAGATTTAGTGAATTTATAGATAGATGATAGTAAATAATATAATAAATTTAGATAGATTTAAATCTTTACAGAGCCGAAATTATTAGGATAGATAGATTGAATAGATTACTTTGAGTACCAAGTACCTTTTTTTCTTACGAGTTTTCTTGTTTACAGATTTAATAATGATAGATAAATGATTAGATATGAATAGATTAGTATTAACAGAATTAGTTAGAGTAATCATGAATGTAGATATAACTAGATAGAAATTAGATAGATAGATAGATAGATTAGATAGATATATATATAGACACTATAGAATAGATATATAGAATAGAATGTATTTACAATTAAGTTTAATTTTAGTTAAAGAAACTTCGGCAATTTTAGGTGTTCTTATTAACATACTGTTGCTTTTAAACTCATTGATATTTACTATCTTTGCTTTTATACTAACAAGATGCTTCCTGAACTCACTAATGGTATTATTTTTTAAGGAGCCACTAATGAAATTTACACTATGTTCTTGTTTTAGCATCCTCAAGAATGACGTTTTACACTATGTAGTAAGTTACGTTATACTATGTGGTGACTAAACACCTTCTGCATTATGGAGTCCTTCTTTGCTTTCTAAATTCGGCTTCTAACGCTACGCTTTACACTATGCTTTTACACAATGCTTTTACACTCTTTTCCATGCTTGCCTTTTACACATTGCTTTTAAAAACGTGTTTTTTACACTTTGCTTTTAAAATTTGCCTTACATTTAGCTTTTTTACACTTAGTTATATATTATACATAATGATCAAAATATAATGAGTACCTATACTGGTTAATATATACTATATATAGCTATATTTATATATATTTATAATATATTTTTATAACCCTTTTAAATACACAATAATTTATATATATTATTAATACTACCCAAAAACAATTAGAAATTATATATATATATATATAATATATATTATATATATATTATCTAGATATAGTCGTAAATATTATTAAAAAAAGGCAATATATAAACTATATGAATGTGTATATAAAAAAAGTCAGACAGACACATATAAAAAATATAAATATATAGATAGATATAGATAGAATATGATTAGATAGATAGATAGGATGATAGATAGATAGATAGATAGATAGATATAGATATATGATAGATAGATAGAATAGGATAATATAATATAATATATATATATATATAATAATATATATATATTAAATTAAAATTAATATATATATATATATATATATATATATAGATAGATATATTAGATAGTTTGATAGTTTGATAATATAGATAGATATAGAATAGATATAGATAGATCTGATAAGTATATAGATAGAGATATGATAATACGATAGATAGATAGATTGATAGATAGAATGATAGATTGAGATAGATTGATATAGTAAATAGATAATAGATAGATAGATAGTTATAAAATATATGATATAAGATATAAAAAAATTGAGATATAGATATAGATATAGTATAGATTCATTGATACAATCAGATAAATGATTCAGAAAAAGCCAATATGATTGATTTGGTAATGGAAGAATTATATAGAATAGAATTTGGATAGATTGTAGATAGATTTACAGAAGAAAAATAGTTAGATTGATAGGAGAACGATAGATAGACAAAATAACCAAAAATGAATATAATTTTTGTAGGATTGGTAATTAAGATAAGATTAAGATAGAATATAGATAGATAGATAGATGATATAGATAGATTTATAGATAAGTAGATAGGTTAAAAAAATAGTTTGTTTTTGATAAAGATATAGAAAGATAACTAGATAGATAGTTACTCTTACACCTGTCTTTTACACTTTGCTTTTTACAGATAGATTAATATAAATAGATAGATAGATTAGATAGATATAGATAGTAGATTATAAATAGATTGCACTTATTAGGTATAAGATTATGCTTTTAACACTTTGCTTTATTACATTTTGTCTTTTTTACACTAAGTGTTTTTACTACTTATGTAATATTTTACTCACTATATGCTTTTACAGACTATTGCTTTTATTTTAAACTCTAGCTTTTACCATTGCTTTACAATACTCTACGCTTTTAACACTAACTTCTTATTTACTGACCTACGTCATTTAACGATCTAATTGCACTTTTTACACTTTGTGTTTTTACCTATTGACTTTTTACAGCTAATTAGCTTTTATACATAATTGCTTTTACATACATTGCTTTTTACACATTGCTTTTACTTATCCTTCGCTTTTACACTTTGCTTATGTTTAACAACCTATTATGTTTTAAAATAATGACAAAAAACCATTTTGCATTTTAAAACTTTATGCCTTTACATACATTAAATATAATAGTGGTCAGGTTATAATATAATAATAGTATATTATATAATATATATATTATATAATATAATATATTTTATAATAAATATATATATATATTATATATATATATAAATAAAATATATATTAAATATATAATAATATAAACAGAGAGACAGACAGATAGACTATAAAATAATTAAAATAAGATAAAATTAGATAGATAGATATAGATTAGATAAGATAGATAGATATGATAGATAGACACAAACTTAGATCAAGATCGAGATAGATAGATGAGTTGAAAGATAGATTAAATTAGATAAGATATATAAAGATTAGAAGATAGATAGATAGAATTAGATAAGATATGATAAGATAGATAGATGATAGATAATAAATAGATATAGAATGAATAGATAGATAGATAGATTAGAATATAGAAATAGGATAAGAGAGTATAATGAGAGAATAGCGAAGTTAATAGAATAGATAATAGATAGATAGATAGATAGATAGATAGATTAGATAGATAGATAGAGTAAATTAAACAATTCACAATTGATATCAATAGATAGATAGATAGATAGATAGATAGATAGGATAGAAGATAGATAAGGATAGATGATGATATATATAGATTAGATATTGATTAATTTATTAACAAATTTTCAAACTGGTACATATGCTCACAAACTGATATATAGATAGATAGATAGATTACGAAATGATAGATATAAGTTCATTAAGGATAGATAGATAGATAGACTAGATCAGAATCAGATAAACTAGAAATTTAGAATAATAGGATAGAAGAAATATAGATTATAGAGGATAATAGATAGATAGATAGATACGATAGATACGATCAAGATATGATAGATATGATAATAGATGCTTTATAAATAGATTGCTTTTAAACAGTTTGCTTTTTCCGTATATTCATTGCCTTGTACACTCTTGATATAATACATTTTACTTTTACACTTATAGGCTTATACATATAATGCTTTTACAACTATGAATTTTATCACTATGAGTAATTTTATAACACTAGTGATGAGGGTACCCATTGCCATTCAGTCTATAAAATCAATTTAAAGGTTAATTTATTATATATGTAAACCTACTGTTGAGATTGGTTTTGGAAGTTTTAATTATTAAAAACATAAGTTTTCGAGACTAGAAGTATAGATTAGTTTTAATTTAAAAATAAAATTATATTTCTACGTTTATTCCTACCACCACACACATGATGCAATTCACTTATAACAACACAAAAAATCATACCACACACCTCTTCATTCTATCCTCAAAACAGCTGCCGAACAATAGGAAGCGGAAACTTTTTTTATATTCCGCACTTGCAAGTCCGGTAATTTCCTGACGTTTCCTACCCGCGCCCCTCCGCTAAGTCCCAACCTATTCAGGTAATCCGCTTCGGAGCGGACTCAGCGGACCTAGCGGACTAGGCGGACTAAAAGGAGCTGAAGTGCCCACACTCTGATATCTATTTTATAGTATGTAATATAATTATAACTTATTAAATATATATTTTATTATTATATTAATATATATATATATATTATATATATAATTATAATATCATGATATATTACAAGGGGGAGAATTTGGCGTTTCGGATCCGAACCTGCTTTGGGCAGTCTTTTTCTCAAGTGGCGATAACGCCCCTTGTGGGCGCTGGAGGCCTAGAGGGGGGGCGGTATGGCCTAGTGAAAAAATGGGGGGTGTTGAAGTGTTGGTTTAGGGGGGGCGATGGCTGATTTGTGTAATTTATTCCTAATTAATTTTATTTATTTTATTTCACCGACACTCTTTCCCGCTAGAGCTACTACACAAACATCGATTACTTTATTTAGTAATTTTAGTTCAAATTTC
>JABUQX010044087.1:0-12500 GCA_015478945.1 Trachelipus rathkii
TCTGATATTGATTTCATATATTTTAACTTGTTAGTTATTATTCTTCCCTGCATTGATGATGCTCCAATCTCTCCCCTCAGAACTGCAGTGGGGGTGTACCTAGTCCCTCCTAGTATCTTCCTGTATACTGTGTTTTCAATTGTTTGTAACTTATCTAATTCTTGTTTTGTGAAGCACATTACATTGGATCCATATAAAATAGCTGGGAGTGCCACATTTTTCCAGTACGTTTTCCCTATAAGCAGTTTGTTGCAGCTCTTCTCAATGACTGAACCTGTTTGGCTAGCCAAGGTGTGGGCCTTATTTATAAGATGCATCTTCTGAACCTTAAAAATATTTTTTTCATTGTTTATATATAAGCCTAGGTATTTTATTTTGTCCACCACTTTGATACCTTCAATCTCCGTTGGTGGTTGTTCCATGTTAAAAATCAGTACATTGCTTTTCTCTTTGTTTATTTCTAGACCACATTCCCCACTTATCTGTAGTAATGTCCTAATATTTGCAGCTGCATCGTTTACATTTTCTGCTAAGATCAGGCCATCATCAGCAAAGAATAGACTGTTTATTTTTATGGAACCATTGTTGAATCCCTTTTCTTTCTCCAGTTCCTTAATTATTTTGTAAGTAACAAGTTTGAATAATGTAGTAGATCCTGTACACCCTTGCTTTATTCCACTAGTAACTTCTATCTCTACATTTTCTATTTCATTTCCCAACTTAATGTAGGTTTTGTCATCTGTATATACTTGTGCAATGGCGCTTATTATTTCATGGTGAACCTTGTACTCTTTTAGAACTCTTATCAGTGATTCCCTACTTACTGAGTCAAAAGCCTTTTTGAAATCTATAGAGACTACAATTAATGGTAGGTGTCTTCTGTATGATTCTTCCACGCAGTATTGCAAAATAAAAAGATTATCCTCAATTCTTGCACCTTCTGTAAATCCTGATTGATTTTCCTTTATTTCATCACATATTTTAATGTGTTCTTCAATTTCATTTTTAATTAATGTCATGAATTGTTTGTAGGATGTATCAGTTAATGCGATAGGCCTTAAATCTTTTACAGTTGGATTCCTCTTTTTTTCTATCATACTTGTTATAGATGATTTCCATGATGTCGGTTTATGTTCCTTTGTTAGTTCTTTATTGAAACAATTTGTGAGAACCTGTATACATTGTTCACTTCTGATTAATACCTTATATAGTTCTGGCTTAGACCATCTGGCCCTGGTGCCTTCTTCCCTTTTAGCTTTTGTAAGCACCTTCTGACTTTATCGGTGGTTATGACTGGTTTGTTCATGGGTGTTATGGAGTTTTTTACTGTTATTGCCATGTCCATATGTTCTCTCAATTGTACCGGAAATTGGTGTACTCCACTTTGTATCCGTTGGTATCTTTGTTCGTTAAGTCTTTTATATTCCTCTTTCGAGTTATCGTCCCATTCTTCTGCAATTCGGTTTTCATGTTTGCAGTATATGGTTTCCCAAAATCCAGTTAATTCTTTTCCTATTTCCTCCTTTGGTATTAGTTTACCATTTTCATAATGAAGTTAGTCTTCCTTCTCATAGGTTTTCATATCTTTATTCTAATCTATCTACATTTCAACAGAGGGGACACAAGTATTCTTCGCTTTGCACTATAGATTTTATTATATAAGGCCAAAGTGATAAGGCTAAATTATCAAAAATTATGTAAATCCTTCTTTGATATCAAGCATTTAATCTAGAGCGAGATTACTATCACTTAAAATAGCCTAGTTTAAATTATGCTACATAGGACAATCAATTTTTGTCAATTTAATCTAACTATTTAAAGAAATTTCTCCTCTGATATGTGTCTTTTTATAAAATGCAAGTAACTAAAAACTAATTTTTTCATTTACCAAACTCAAGAATTTTTTTTTGCACATGATGTAATTAGGCTATAAATTTCAGGCATATAACAATGCTACAAATGAACTTCAAATTTAGGCTACATACTCCAAGTATAAATAAAACTTCAATTTAAAACTATAAGGGTGAGTAAAAAAATAAATTTCAAATAGGCATAGGGCTAATAGGAATAATTTAAAAATAGGGCGTCACTCTAAACTTTTTTACTTTTGAAAGTTTATAAGAAATTATTCTTGCAAGAATATTTCTAATGTGCATTTAGAACAGGTCCTTATGTGAACTGCCTTCATTCCCCTAAAATGAGGATTTCTATCTTTTAATATTTAAAAAATGTATAAAGGAGAAAAACGGGGAATAAATTACTCAACCTTAAGGTTTATAATATAAAATTATTAAACAGACAAATTTTTTTTTCAAAGTAAAGATTACTTGGAAGTAAGGCTTGAAATTGAAGGCTATTTTGAGTAGATATAAAACGTAGTTAAAAATGATTCTTAGCTTTAATGGTCTAAACAATCTCCGGACAAAGATGCTTGTCCCAAAACTAAAATCAGGTTTTTAGTGAGATTAGAGAGTAGAAAGAGTATAAGGTTAAATAGAACAAAAAAGGGTATACACTAACCTTAAATTTACGTTGGGCAACTGTTTCCTCTTTTAATTAAAAGGAGTTAAGTTCCGGAGCCTAAGACTAAAAATATTTATTTAAATTTTAAAGGTTAAAACAATTTTACTTTACTGTTTTATAGACTCTTCAATAATTTTCGTTAAAAATATGGAGCCAAAACTTTTTTTAATCACTGAATTATAACCTATTTAGCGCGCTGTCGTGCGACCTACATTTTTCAAGCCTATTCTATCAGCCAATCTGCCCTAACGCGACCGATCACCCTTTTCAATTTTTTTCAAAAGGCCAACACGCCTTTGGCTTGTGTATATTTTCCTAAATTAAAAAATTTATTATATATATATAAAAAGCAAAGAAAGTCTCCAGGAGCATACATTTTAAACTCCATAGTTCAATCTAAAAAATAGTTCATAGCAAAATATGAAAGTTCAATCTAAAATATTTTTAATAATATATATATTATATATATATATATATATATATATATATATATATTATATATATATATATATATATATATATATATTATATATTATATATATATATTATAATTATATACCGTATATATAATATAATAATAATAATATATATATATATATATATAATATATATAATATATATTATATATAATATATATATTTATATATATATATATATATATATATAATAATATATATATAGTTAATCACTCACTTAATCAGTTTCAGTATTTTTCTTTCATTTTGTTTTTTTAGAGTTAGTTTTTAAGTGTAGGTTAGCGTTGTTAAGTCTGATTAGGTTTGGTTAACTTACGTAACTAAATCCTAACCTAAAACAAAAATTAATGAGAGAGAGAGAGACGAGGAGGAGAGAGAGAGAGAGATGAGAAGAGCATGAAGAGAGAGAGAGAGAGAGAGAGAGAGAGAGAGAGAGAGAGAGAGAGAGAGAGAGAGAGAGAGAGAGAGAGAGAGAGAGAGAGAGAGAGAGAGAGAGACGAGAGAGAGGAGAGGAGAGAGAGAGAGGAGGAGAGAGAGAGAGAGAGATGAGAGAGAGAGAGAGAGGAGAGAAGAGAGAGGGAGACGAGAGAGAGAGAGAGAGAGATGAGAGAGAGAAGAGGAGAGAGAGAGAGAAAGGGAGAGAGAGAGGGGAGAGGGGGGAGAAAGGGAGAGGGAGGGGGGAGAGAGAAGAGAGAGGAGAGAGAGAGAAGAGAGAGAGAGAGAGAGAGAGAGAGAGAGAGAGAGAGAGAGAGGACGAGCAGAGAGGAGAGAGATGAGAGAGAAAGAGAGAGAGGAGAGAGAGAGAGAGAGAGAGAGAGAGAGAGAGAGAGAGAGAGAGAGAGAGAGAGAGAGAGAGTCAATTGCCTCGTCTCACAAACTCAGCGCTGGTCGAAGAACGCGGATTTCGGTAATTGTTACCCAGAGGGTTGTCACCCCCGATTTTTATGAAAATCACAGGATCGACTCTAAAAAAATAATAATGAATAGTGAAAATGAAAATTGTCTCTCCATTTAGGGAAAAAAGTTACAGCGTCGCAAATATGTTAAAACTCCCATAGGGTTTTGTGGCTTATTTCAATCTTTCGTCTGAGCTTCGATATTCGATATTTTTGAAATCATCGATATATCGATATATTTAAAATCATCAATATATCGATATATTTATATCGATGATCGTTATCGAGCGTTAATAAACAAAAAATCGCCTATTTCGGATTTTGACCTTGTAGGAAGTTGACTTCGCTTGTGCTGTGCAAACTTAAATTTAAAGATTAATTTATTTATTTAGTGACTTTTAAATATTAATTTATGTCATTTAATACATATTTATAATGAGAATGGCCTTTAAAAGCCTTCCTAAAGCATTTTCATTGCATTTTACAAGACACAAAGCAGGTAAATAATATATGGCAAAATTTTTAAGGAAAATAGGTAAAATTTTTTTATATTCTAATGACGAAAGATTCAAACTAACTAGGGGCAAGTAAATCACTACTATTTTATATATATATATATATATATATATATATATATATATATATATATATATATAATATATAATATATATATATATTATATATATATATATACCGGTATAATCATGGCCATATAGGGGGCCCGTCGGCTCAAGCCCCCTAAAAAAGTAGTTTACCCTTTTTAGGGGGCTCGAGCCGATGGGGGGACAGAGGGGGGGAGGGGGATTGTCAGAAGAACCCCCGCGACACCAAAGACCAAAGAGCGGTGGTTCCGGAGTCCATCCCCGGAGGGGGGATTAGTCCCCCCCGTAGTCCACCTAGAGGCCGAGAGACCCCGACTCCTGACATCGGGGTGGTCTACCCGTGGGTATTCGTTAGTTTTAAACACCCCTAACACTCGGGCGCCCTATTTTTTTGTGGTCAGTCTTTTTTTTCTGTGCCATGCATATGCAACAATGTGTATGCCTTACTGTAGGTGCTGTTGTTCTCTAGTTACATGATGTCAACTTTAGACATATATATATATATATTAACTATATATATATTATATATATTATATAATATATATATATATATATTAATATATATTAATATATATATATATATTATTGATGGACATGACATCGTCATCGTCATCGGCAAAATCAGCATATTTTTTTCAATCGTCATCGTCAAATTTTTTGCCGATTAATTGAACAAATATTAAGAATTTTGGATCAATATCTTCAACCATGATATATATATATACTATATATATAGTGCTGTTACACAAAAAAAACCCAAGCCCATTTGTTACATAAAAACAACCCATTGCTGTATCTCGGTAAATATGAGGTCTAGAGCGAAAAAATTTGGTGCACGTATTAATCGCATCTAGTACGAGTGAAAAAAATTGTTATAATGGTTCGAAGTCAATTTTTTGAATTTTGGGAATTTTTTTTCATTTTTGAAAAATTTCACAAATTTTCAGCATTTCTGAAACGACTTTTTGAGACTTTTCAAGCATTCACTGCATTAAGAAATTTATAAATTAGCATAATATTTGATTCATTCCTGTTGGTCCCATCCTTGATCTCATTCCACACCAAATTTCATGAAATTTTTTGCCCCCCCCCCCCCCCCCCCCAGACCCTTGAGTTGAGCTCTAAAAAAAACCCACTTGTAACGAAAAAAAAACCCAATTCCAAATTAATTGAAAATGTGCATGTATATGCGCTATAACTCCTATCAACATGCTGTATGGTTGTTTTTTTCATTCTGTCAGTGTGGGGTCCGAAAACCCCCAGGAAAAAATGTAACATAAAAAAAAAACCCACTTTGTACAAAAAAAAAAACCATGTGTTTTTACAAAAAAGTTTGAATTTTTTTTTTTTTTTTTTTAATAAAATTTTTTTATATGATTAAACACACCAGTTACATCATCACAAAATCAGAACACAATAACCTATTTTTTGATTTTTCTAAAAAAAAAATATTTTAAATTTTTAATTTTGATTTATAAGGTCTGTGTACAAAAAATAAAAAAATAATTGTAAAATTTGATCACCTACTCTTTGATAGTACAGGTTTTAAGCTATGTATACATATAAAATGCATATTGATAGCACATTTCATTAAAAAGTTATTTAACATTTATGAACCCGGGGCAATTTCAGATTTCCATTCCATTCCCCCCACCCCCCTCACCCTTGACTGGGGGGGCCAATTGACTCAGTAACCACGGGAATCAACTCGGAGGCATCGGAAACCCATATAAACATACCTGACAACAACAAAAACTAAAAAGTAGCTAAAAATTGCTAAGGGTGCCAGATTTTAAAAAAATCAGCTAAATCTGGCAATACAGCTAATTTATCATTCTTACTTACTACTAACACGTTAGGGAAGCTCATTTCAGCTAGTGTCAACCAAATATTGATAAAATTTATATATTTTTTTGAGGTTTTCTGAAATTGGCCCCCAAAATTTTTTTTTTCCTTTCTTTTAGAAATTTTTTAAAAATAGTTATTATTTTTATTTTTTTAATTTCTTTACATTAAATGATTGCCAAATGCCCATATTTTATTATATCTAGAACTAATTTCTGTAAGTGTTATAGTTTTTAAGTTACAGTTACTTAAAAACAAAAAAAAAGGCCGATTTTTTTCTGAAATTGCCTCGGTTGACGGTATCTTAATTTCATATTAAATTTTACTTTTTTTTTTTACTATTTTTAATAATATTTTTCATAAAATATGCTTAAAAAAGATTTAACTAGCATATGATGACATATTGTCACTCTAAGAAGGGTTTTTAGAAGTGGGTTTTTTTTTCGTTACATTGGGTTTTTTTTTGTAAACATTGGGTTTTTTTTTTTTTTTTTTGATCTAAATAATTATAAAAGTATTAAAGCAAAACAAATAATTTTTCCTGGGATATATAGCCTAGGCCTAGCCATTATAAGAAATTATTATAAAAGTCTAATATATAAAATAGTTTAATAGTTATAGGCAAAAAAATGAAAAATGTTTTTTTTTGTGGTAACAGCACTATATATATATATATATATAATATATATATATATATATATATATATATATAATATATATATATATATATATATATATATATTGCCGTTACATAAAAAAAAAAAACCACCTAACGTTTTGTTACAAAAAAAAAAACCATTCTGTATCTTGGTAAATATGAGGTCTAGAGCGAAAAAATTTTGGTGCACCTATTATTAGCATCTATATCGAGGTTGAAAAAAAATTTGTTTATAATGGTTCGAAGTTCGATTTTTATGAATCTTGGTGTGGTGTGTGATGGGGTTCTGCGCGGCATCACAATTTCAGCGTTTTGGCAGCGATGCTTGGGATTTTGCTCCAGTCACTGCCATTAAAGATATTTATAGATTTAGTATGATATTTGTTTCATTCCTGTGGCCCCATCCTTGATCTCATTCCACACCAAATAAAATAAAAAAAAATTATTCTTCCCCTCTCCCCCCCCCCCCCACCCCCCGCGACAATGAGTTGAGCTCTAAAAAAAAACCACTTTGTAACAAAAAAAAAAAAAACAATTCCAAATTAATTGAAAATGTGGCATGTATATATGCGCTATAACTCCTATCAACTTGCTGTAAGGTTGTTTTTTTTCCTTCTGTCAGTGTTGGGGGTCCGAAAACCCCCGAAAAAAATGTTAACAAAAAAAACCCCACTTGTAATAAAAAAAAAAAAAACATGTATATTTTTAACGATTATGATATATAATTATATATATATATATATACTATATATAATATATTTATATATATATATATATATATATATATATATATTATATATATATATTATATATATATGCAACCAAATTGGTACACTTAATATTGTTTTATAAAATAATATAACATGGTGTCTGGAAGTGTCAGACCAACGACGAAAATATGGCGCAAAATGCCATAATTGTAAAGTTGTAACGGTTGGCAAATTGCCCCTCAAAAAGTGGCTCATGTCAATGTTTTTGTAGCTATTATTTCTAGCCCGCCAATTGAGAGAGATATAAACAAACAATCTTAGCGCACGACGCTTTATAAATTTTGTAAATAAATTAATAACTAAATAAAAACTAAAACGAAGTTATCTTTCAATTAATACAAGTGACATAAAATAAGAAGAAAATAATATAAAAATAAAGTTTAAAGGAAAGAAAATCTATACTTTTCGTTGGAAGGCTTAGACCCCAGACTAGTCCTTCCACGTTGGTGTATCCCAGGAGTGACTTACGAATTAACAATAAAGAAATAAAATATAATACGAATGTTGAAATAAACTATATATAAAAAAAAAAAAAATTAAAAAGTAAAATTTAGTGAAATTTAATAACTTTAGAAAAATAGGCCAATATAAGCCTAGGCTTACTCACGCACGCACCATAATTGCGTTCCAACAATAACAATAAAAAGACTATTGGTTTTAGTGCATTCATAAATAAAGCAAGAAAAAAATCTACAGATATAAAAGTGAAAAACATAATAATAAAGAAAAAAGTTTTAAGTTAAAACTAGGCCTAGTACTAGTTTAAGAGCTTAGCCTACGGAACTATCTGTCCTCTCTTAGGGCCTATATAAGTAAGCTACAACTATTTTCATGGCAACAGGCCTATTTTTAAAAATAAATGGTTAAAAAAAAAAAAAAATTTTATTTTTATTTTTTTGACAATTTTACAAAATTAGCCTACTTGGGTAATTGTGTAGTTAAAGTGAGTCAAGTGCTTTTACTACAAAATAACTAATAAAACAGTGAAATAAAGTTTTTAAGTGAATGTACAATTAAGACTGTGTAAAAAAAAAAAAAAAAAAAAAAAAAAAAAAAAAAAAAAAAAAAAAAAAAAAAAAATTTTTTTTTGAATTACAAAAATGACTTCGACAAAAAGCAGGTCTGGTGCTCAAAATTTAAATAATCCACCGTCTGGAATTTCTATACATCATGTAGATGTTGAAATAAATGAAAATGATGGACAAAATGAAAATCTAAATAGAAACGATGGTCACAACTCAAATAACTCATCGGTTGAGAGTGATCGTTCTCGCACCCCATCACCCGAACCACATCGAAGAACTAGGAAAGTACTCTCTGTGCAGGATATTCCTCGGTTTGAAACAAGGGATGTGGGAAAGTGGTTAGATAGAGTGGAATTTCTATTTAGCCTATATTTTGTTACTGATAATATTGAAAAAGTTCAACTTCTCGGTCCTCTCTTACCTTCGGCTATAACTTCAAGAATAAGCTATCCTATCAACGACCAAACATATGAAGAATTGGTTCGCCTTGTAACTGAAACTTATGCTCCATCTGATAAAGAGAAAGCTGAAAATTTATTTCGGCAGGAGCTTAAACCTGGTGAAAAGCCCACAGCATATCTTAACAGAATTAAAGCATCATTAGGAATCCGCAGTTATCAATGGCTTTTACATCAAAATGAAAACCTTATGAAACAGATGTTTCTTCGTGTTCTACCTGAGGATCTGGTACCGTTATTAACGGTTTTGAAAGGGGATGCGGATATTCATAAATTGGCCGAAGCAGCTGATGTGTTCATGGAATCCCAACGTCATAAGTCAAAATCCTATCCAGATTATTCAGTCAATGCTGTGACTCCATTCATCCCTACCAGGGCAAGTGATCCCCAACCTAGGAAAGAAGACCACATTTCACACAATGATTTGGCCCAAATAAACAATCGACTAAGTGAGATGTTCCAGAAGTTGGAGGCCCTCACATATCAAGTAAATCAATTAGATCTGCAGATGTCTCGTAATGATAATGGTTGGGACAGAGGTCGCTCTCCTGGCTGGGACAGAGGTCGGTCTAACCGTCGTCGATCATCTTCAGGATTTAGAAAAGATGGAACCCTTTGCTACTACCATTTCACCTTCCGTGAAATGGCTAGCAGGTGCCAAGGAGGCACTTGCAAAATGGCTCATTTGTTGGCACAAGCGCCATCACATAATAATGCTGGACCTACTTCCCTACCTTCGCAGGGAAACTAAGTATAGGGGTGGAGTTACGCCCCTGTACAAAGAAAGTGCGTTTTAATCCAGTGGTAACTCGTAAAATTTGTAAGTACAAAAGTAGTTTTAATAATATAGAACGTATTAGGGAGGACAGCTACCCCCAACCAAATTCGAATAATAATTACAATATAGGTAAAAATGTTGATACAATTTTGCATGCTAATAAAAATAATATCCAGGTTCATGTTCATTCAAGTGAAAATGAAACTAATATCGTAAAACCATCTGTTTTATGCGAGAGAGCTTCTCAGTTGAGTGAAAATGAATCTTGGTATAGGGAAAATTTGATTTCCTCCGATATTAGTGTTAAGGGTAAGGATATGCATTATCAAGGTAGCGAACAGTCAGTTATTGGGCTGGAATCTTTAGTTCCAAGCCAAAATACTGCGATGCGGGTTGAAAATGCAGATTCTTGCAATGGGTCAGTGCTTCCCAAAGTTTTAAATGTAAACGAATGTAAAAATTTTGCAATTAATTGTCTCCTTCGTATATATGATGCTAATTCAAAGCAATTATTTTTGTTAGAAACAGGGAGCTCATTTTCTATTTTAAAGGCTTCTGCAGAACAAATGAAAGATCCTATTGGCTTTCTTACAGCTGTATAACTAAAAAATTAAATTTCCTGCTTAAGAGGGATTACGAACATAATTTTTTTATTGCTGATGTAATTGATAATATTTTAGGGATAGATTTTTTTACTAAATATAAATTTAACCTAGATTTTAGCTCAAATATTATAATTGATGCCACAACTGGTCTTTCTTGTGAAGTCATTCAAGGGAATGGTTCTGAAGCACTACCCATAACAAATGATTTTAATTATATAAATTTAACTCTTTCTCCTAAACTCCCTTCCGCGCCTTCCCTTTATACTTCTCTATTAGGTGAATATAAAATGTTGTTTGATGATTTATATAAAATTTTAGAAAATGTTAATGTGAGAGATAATAATTATAATAATAATATCCCTGGGGGTAGCTATCAGGACAATGCCTCCTACAAGTGTAATAAAAATAGAAATGAAATAAGTATGAATAAAAGTGATATTAATAAAGAAAGTGATTTTAATAATACGAGTGAGATAGGTATTAGCAAATTTCCCCTTTCCCCCACTGAACAAAATTCCTTAAATGAATTAATTCCTTACAAATTTAAAGTTATGGGTTCCCCAATAAACATTAAAAGTCGCAGAATCTCTACTAGTTTATATGATAAGGCCAAAGAAGAGATAGGCAGGTTAGTAAATGCTGGGGTACTTTCTCCCTCGCACTCACCTTGGGGATTTCCGATTTCGGTACTTTCTAAACCTAGTGGTGGAGTCCGAATAGTAGCCGATTTGAGATTATTGAACAAACGAGCTGTTCGAGACAATTTCAGTCTCCCTAACTTAAATGACTTTACGAACTTACTTCACGGGTGTAAGGTATTTTCTGTTCTAGACTTAAAAAAGGCATTTTATAACCTTAAAGTCCACCCTGATTGTCGAAAGTTCTTAACTATAAATACTCCTTTTGGCAGTTTCTCATATAATAGTATTGTAGAAGGCTTCCATTCCAGTCCCACTAGTTTTACAAAATACATATCTTTAATTCTTTCTAAAATCCCTAACATTTTTATATATATTGATGATATCCTCATCGCCACTCCTACTCATGATGAACACATGAAGATTTTAGAAATGGTACTAGATCGGTTAAAATCTTTTAATTTGAGACTTAGTGCTGATAAGTGCCAAATTGGACAGTCTCGGGTTACATATTTAGGTTTTGATGTGTCCGAAGGCTCCATGCTCCCTAATGAGGATAAAACCACTGCTATTATGAATATCCCAAAACCCAAGACTATCAAAGATTTACGTTCTTTCATAGGCAGTCTAAACTATTTTCGCTCTTCTCTTCCTGGTATTTCTGAAATTATTTCTCCTCTTCTTTCTTTTCTCAAAGGTGCACCATACTCTCAACGCAGAGTAAAATGGAATCCTGAGGCAGAAGAAGCCTTTAATATGGCCAAATTGGCCCTCAAAAATGCTATACCTTTGGGTTTTCCTTCTAATAATGCTCAAATATCTGTTTTCACTGATGCTAGTCAGACAGCCTTGGCAGGTGTAGTAGTTTCTACAGAAAATGAAAAAAACAGTTCCGCTGGGATTTTACAGTTATCGATTGAATCCTACTGAAATTGGTTATAGTATATATAGCAAGGAACTCCTTGCCTTGGTTAAAACAATTAAGAAATTTTCCCACATAGTAGAAGCAAGGAAGGTAGATGTGTTTTGTGACAATCTTTCAGTCACACAGTCACTTAAAAAAGAGACTGATGCTAATCACTTGCTAGCAAGGGAGCAGCGATACCTAACTTTTTTGTCAGAGTATGATTTGACTGTACATCATATTAAATCTGAAGAAAATATTCTTGCAGATTTCTTGAGTAGAAATCCAGCTCAGAGAACCACTGAATGGCCATCAAATTTGC
>JABUQX010044087.1:17500-32500 GCA_015478945.1 Trachelipus rathkii
TTAATACACGATATTACAAAACTGGCAAATTTGCCGGTTTAATCGGCTTGAGCCTGATAATAGCGTGACCTGCTTGTACGAGTGTCAAATTCAGAAATCTCTCATTTATTTAGGCAATTAGATATGGTTTAATATAATAATATGATTGCACAATAATGTTTATATTGTTATCACATGATTATTTAAAATTGGGGACAGACGCTGCATAGAGCGACTGCCTCGGGCACTCTCTCTTGGCCCACTCCTCGATGCTGGCTTTTTCGAAGACTCTTTAGCATCTTCCACATTTAAATTTTGCCCTCTCTCATTGGCTACTCTAATACTTTCTTAATACATTTAAGTTGGCTGGCAACATGCCAAACCTACCTTCTAACATGGTCATTTCTAAGTACACTTTGGAGATATGGAGGTCAGTCTCTTACATGGTGTAAGCACTTCTGAGAGATACATAAATTAATTGTCGATTTTCATCAAAATGGTGATCTTGAATGCTATATATATGAGATTTCAAATATTTAAGGAGAAGATAACTTATGCCTGATTTAATTGAAATATCTTGCATGCTTGGCACCCCTCTTTATAAACCTGCTTAGGCTATTACATTACACAATAGAAAGTGAAAATTCAAGACAGAGTACGATTGATAAGAGAAGAGAAATAGTTTACACATCAGCAGCATAATTAATGACTGATTTATGGCCAAATTTGATTTATCCCTGTCATAAATCAGCAAATACCAATATACCACGATCTCTTCATCCCAGTTAACCCTTCTCCTGGTCTTTGTAGTTTCATTTCTTCCTTCAAATCAAGTTTTCAACAAACACGCGCATTTTACTCTACGTCGATTTGCTTATTTAGCAAACAATTTATGGTAGAAATTTGGTTGTCTATTTTTGAACATCTATCTACCGGGAAAGCAATGATTAACCTTCTCTTTGCTATGTTTTCTTGTATTTCCCTTTTGTGATGTTTCATTTCTAGGCTAAAAGAATCTTCTTCTTCTCTCTCTCTCTCTCTCTCTCTCTCTCTCTCTCTCTCTCTCTCTCTCTCTCTCTCTCTCTCTCTCTCTCTCTCTCTCTCTTTTTTTTTTTTTTTTTTTTTTTTTAATCGCACACAACTTCGTTGCTTCAAAATTTAAAGGTCTCGTACAATGGAATTTTTACTATAGGGATGGTATTTGTCCTACCATCTGTTGGTTTTGGTTCGCGGAGAGTAACGATGGTATGGGCTCGTGTTGCTCGGCTCCTGATATCTATGGAACGTTAGAAAGCGAGGTCGATGGCATTCCTCCCCGTGTTTTGAGGGAGTGTGCTTCCGTGCTGACCCCGACCATCTATCTACTTATGTCTCAATACTGACACTTTCTCCTCAGTTTTGGAAGCACGCACATGTCCAACCGGTTCCAAAAAAAGGTAGCCGCTCTGATCCTTCTAACTATCGCCCTATAGCTCTCACTTGTATTCTATCTAAGATCTTTGAAACCCTTCTCAACTCTCATTTCTTAGATCATCTGGAATCATTCACTTTTTTCCATCTGCCAGTATGGCCTTGCTGCTCGAGGTCTACTCAGTATATACTTTCCTATCTTTACTGATTTATGGTTTTCCAGCCCTTAGGAACTACGGGGAGACTTGCGTGGTGGCGCTGGACATATCCAAAGCATTTGACCAGGTGCACGCGTCACTCCTCTCCAAGCTCCCCTCCTTTGGGTTTCCTTTGCTTACTTATGTCTAGTTTTCTCTCAAATCGCTCAATATCGGCTGTTGTTGACGGGCGACTTCTTCTTTTCTGTCAATTGTGGTGTTCCTCAGAGTTCTGTCTTATCTCCTACTTTATTCTTACTTTTCATTAATGATCTTCTCACCTGCACATTTAACTCTATCCACTCGTATGCCGATGACTCGACCTTTCATTCTTCAACTCATTTCAATTCTGCTCCCTCTTTTACTTCTAGAATTGCCTCTCGTCTTAATCTTTCCGATTCTATTCTCGCTGATCTGGATAGAATTTCCGGGTGGGGTCGTCTCAACCTTGTGGAAATTTAATTTTAAAAACTCAACTTCTACAAATCTCCCTCTCTAAAACACCTTCCAACTTTCCTATCTACGACACGCAGGACATACGATGTCGGCAATTTTTTCTCCCCCACACATAGGGATATAAGGGATAGGGATGTCTGTAAGATGTTGTCTAGAAGAGGGGTGTGGATATAAGTATGTGTATATGATATGTGGATAAAAGATGGTGTCTCTAAGATGTTGTCTGGAGGATGAGTGTGGATATGAACGCAGAACAGAAAGGCGAACCATTAGGCACTGGAATGTCATACATACCATAATCAAAATGGGTATATATATATATATATATATATATATATATATATATATATATATATATATATATATATATATATATATATAATATAAATATGTTATATATATATATATATATATATATATATATATATATATATTATTGAGTTTTAATATTATCCAAAATTCTTAATATTTGTTCAATTAATCGGCAAAATAATCGGCAAAAATTGCCGATGACGATGACGATGACGATTGGAAAAAAATATGCCGATTTTTGCCGATGACGATGACGATGACGATTAATCGTCCCATCACTAATATATATATATATATTATTTGTAAAGGTATTACAGACATATATATATATATATAGAATATATATATATATATATATATATATATATATATATATATATATATATATATATATATATATATATATATGTTTAAGGCCAAAGTTATTTCTAACGCCACACGGAACGGAGTTTGATAAAAAAAAAATTTTGCAGTTATCATCTACTTTGATATATAACAAAAAGAAAAATAGGGTCGAAATAAAATTTTTTTTTTTTTTTTTTTTTTTTTTTTTTTTTTACCTTGTTCTAGGGGCGAAATTATTTTTTTTATTTTATATTATTACACGGCAAATTAGGGGGCTCGAGCCGATACGGGGAACACAGGGGGGATGTTTTCCATACCCCGTAGGGGAGGGGCGGAGGAACCCCGCGACACCCAAATACCAAATACCAAATAAATACCAAATACCGGAGACCCTCCCCGGAGGGGGGGAATTAGTCCTACCCCGTAGTTCCCCGGAAGGCCGAGAGACCCCGACTCCTGCCATCGGTGCGGTATACCCTTGGGGTATTCTTTAATTACATTTTCCTTACTAAAATTTTTCACCAGGATTCCAAAAAATGTATTCCTTTCGCTGTAGCTATTGTAGTTTTTGAGATATAATTTTTTTTTTTATTTTTTTTTTTTTTTTTTTTCATTTCGACCCTAAATATCATTTATGTATCATAGAGGCTACCTGTGAAAATTTTTTTGATCCGAGCTCCCGTTCCGTGTGGGCGTTAAGGGGAGACTTTATCCTCAAAATCCATTTCTTCAAACCGATAAAAGAAAATGTTTTTTTTTGATGAATAACTAATTTATCTTTATTTTTTTTGGGAAACAAAAAAAATAAAACTGATCAGTTTTAGGGTGAAGAGAGGAAATTTTTTTTTTTTTTTCGGGGCTTTCACAAAAATGGCAATAAAATCTTTAATATTCAAGATATTTCAATGCTTTTTTTCACTAAAATACTCCTATTTTGTGTAGTAATAAATTTCATTTAGACACTTTATTTCAAATTTTATTTTCTAAAAGTTTTTTTGGACAATCTCTGAAAAGTACTTTCAAAATTTTTGAAGTAAAAACAATCAATCACGTGTGACACCACCTTACATCATACAAAAGCATTTAAAATAAACGTCAGTCTGTTAAGGATTTTATATGCAGAGTTGTTACCAAATTTTAAGAAAAAAAAACTGTTCGTTTTTTTTTAATGAATTTTTTTGTGATCTAATGTAAGAAAAAAATGAAGTGCTAGAAAAACGCAAATAAACATTTGGAAATATTATTTCTTTTTTCAGACGGCAAAAAAATATTATATATTCAATATATATATATATATATATATATATATATATATATATATATATATATATATATATATATATATATATATATATATATATATATATATATATATATATATATATATATATATATATATATATATATATATATATATATATATATATATATATATATATGGGTTCCAAGCACCCTTCCATGGATTTAAATAATTACCGAATTTCAAAGCAGTGATTTCGAAGCAGGAGATTAGAAAACTGTTCCAAGATGCCTCTTTTCTGGGTAGATCGATCATGGTAGGAAAGCCTGCACTTCATTGTCTAACGGCGACGCTGTTGTCGATGGTTCGAGTCCTGGCGCGAGTGAAATTTTTATTCTTCTTATTATTGCAAATTTGACACAACAAGCATGTTGTGCCCATTTCGGCGTTGCTTTACTTTGGTTGGTTGCTCCTGTAACCCAAGAGCACCCAAGCAGAAGGCCATGTAGTCCCAGCAGGTGTTCCAACCACCCTTCTATGTAAATAAATACCGAGTTTCAAAGCAGTGGTATCGGAGCAGATTAGAAAACTGTTCCGATATGCCTTTTTTTTGGGAAGGTGGATCGGACTAGTGGTGGAGCTCCTGCCATTTTTATTCAAATCTCTGGCATGGTGTTGTCGATGGTTCGAAATCCCGGCGCGAGTGAAACTTTTCTTTGTCTGGTTTTTGGTAATTGTTGCAACAAGCATGTTGTGTCCATTTCGGCGTTCTTGACTTTGATTGGTTGCTCTTGTTACCCAGGAGTACCCAAGCGTATGCCATGTAGCCCCAGCAGGTGTTCCAACCACCCTCCTGTCGATTTAAATAAGTACCGAGTTTCAAAGCAGTGATATCGGAAGCAATATATAAGAAATTGTTCCAGATGCCAATCTTTTCTGGAAGGTGGATCGGACAAGTGACAGAGCTGCCTGTACATTGTCTAACGGCGACGCTGTTGTCGATGGTTCGAGTCCTGGCGCGAGTGAAATTTATATTCGTCTTATTATTAAAATTTGCCGCACAAGCAGGTGCAGCCCATTTCGGCGTTCCTGACTTTGCTTACTGCTCCCAAAGCAGGAGCAATTCCCAAGCAGAATGCCATGTAGCCAGCAGGTGTTCCAACCACCTTCCTGTCGATTTAAATAAGTATCGAGTTTCAAAGCAGTGATATCGGAGCAGTAAATTAGAAAACTGTTCCGATATGCCTTCTTTTTCTGGAAAGGCGGATCGGACTAGTGGTAGAGCTTCCTGTACATTGTCTAACGGTGACGCTGTTGTCGATGGTTCGAGTCCTGGCGCGAGTGAATTTTTTCTTCGTCTTATTATTGCAAATTTGTCGCAACAAGCATGTTGTGCCCATTTCGGCGTATCTTGACTTTGGTTGGATACTCCTGTAACCCAGGAACACCCATGCAGAATGCCATGTAGCCCCAGCAGGTGTTCCAACCACCCTCTTGTCGATTTAAATAAGTACTAAGTTTCAAAGCAGTGATATCGAAGCAGGAGATTAGAAAACTGTTCTGATATGCCTTCTTTTTCTGGGAAGGTGGATCGGACTAGTGGTAGAGCTTTCTGTACATTGTCTAACGGCGACGCTGTTGTCGATGGTTCGAATCCTGGCGCGAGTGAAATTTTTCTTTGTCTTATTATTGCAAATTTGTCGCAACAAGCATGTTGTGCACATTTCGGCGTTTCTTGACTTTGGTTGGTTGTTCCTGTAACCCAGGAACACCCAAGCAGAATGCCAGGTAGCCCCAGCAGGTGTTCCAACCACCCTCCTGTCGATTTAAATAGGTACCGAGTTTAAAAGCAGTTATATCGAAGCATTAGATTAGAAATCTGTTCCGAGATGCCTTCTTTTCTGGGAAGGCGGATATTAAATTAAATATTAAATTTCATTTTTATAAAAAAAAATTTATAACAATCCAGAGAATCTATAAAAACTATTTTCTAAATTGTTAAAATTCGTGACATCACCTTATTAGCATTATGCTATCCTTATTATGCTTATTAGCATTTGAAATTGTGCTTTTCCACGTGGTATGGCTTGAGAGGTTTGACGTATGATTCATCTATGACGTTGAGGATATTTATTGGCTATTTCAAAAAGATTTACCGCCTCCTCTCCTTAAAGATGTTTAATTTTATAGACTAGGCATATATATATATATATATAGATATATATATATATATGGTGCAGATATATATATATATATATATATATAAGTATGTTATATATAAGATATAGTATATATATATATATACAGGCAAGCTGAATTTTATAGGCCGGTGCAGAGTATATATATATATATATATATATATATATATATATATATATAGCAGTAGTAGTATATATATATATATATATATATATATGTAGGTATAAGGCATATAAGTTATATATATAAATATATATCAGGCGCGGCTTGTTTGGGAAGTATTGGAGGCCAGCTCCTCAAAAAAATAAAAGCAACTAATGTAATAAAATTCAATTTACTATTTATTACTATTAAAATAATGTTTAAAATGTTATACAAGAACGCTAATTTTACATTAAGATCATTTATTCTCTTGCGAAACATTATTTTTCATAAGGATCATTGACTGGAGGAATTTTGATTTGTGCCTCCAAGAAAGCATAATTATAATGCTTTCAAAACACTGGTTGTCATGGCAACGTAAAAGAAACCTTATTCTTATTTTGTCTATTTTGAGGATTTTTCCACAAAGCCTCCTCTCGAACACGTCATAAAATAACTCCCAAATTTGACAACTCTACTCATAAGTAGAGTTGCCGCTCCTTTGCAATAAATATGTGAAAAAAAATAAAGAAAACTATTTTTTTAAAATAAACAAAAAAACTTATTTACAGAGTATATATATATATGAGCAGCATAGAGCAGAAAGATATATATATATATATATATATATATATATATAAGAGATAAGATATATATATATATATATATATATATATATATATATATGACCTTTTCTGTTTTACGCTTGGGTCAGTTTTTGAATTTTTTTTTTTTGTTTTTTTTTTAATAAGGGTTGCTACTATATATACCAACAATGAATTTGTATAACGTGACATGATAAAAATATAATAGTGACTCAAAATTCATAGTTTTCATTTCAAAGTAGAAAATAAAGAATTTTTTTTAACTAAAGGAATACCCAAGGTAAACCGCAAGATGGCAGGAGTCGGGGTCTTCGGCCTTCCGGGGAACGAAAGGGTAGGACTATTTCCCCCCATGGTCTCCGGAACCCCCGCTGTTTGGTATTTGGGTGTCGCGGAGGTTCCTCCGCCTTCCCCTACGGGGTATGGAAAATGTCCCCCCCTCTGTCCCCCGTTATTTTGTTTAAAAACTTTTTTATTTATTTATTTCTTATTTCTATTTTTTACATATATCTAAAAGCTTTATTCGGTGAACCAATATATAAGGAACCTTCATTTTTCTTGGTTACTGTTTGTATTTTTTACATTTTTTTTCTTGAAAAACTTTTTTTTGTTTTTTTGTTTTTTTCATTTTTATTATAAGCTTTATACGCTGATTCCAAATATAAATGGTTTTTCTGTAAGTGTCGTATTTTTCGAGATATTTCATTTTTTAAAAAAATTTTAAGAAATTGTAATTTTAAAAGTTATTTTTAAATATTTCGAACTTTTTTGACTCATATCCGTTACCACTGAAATTCATTGTTGGTATCATATAGTAGCAAGATAATAAAAAAATAACAAAATCCAAAACTGACCCAAGCGTATATATATATATATATATATATATATATATATATATATATATATATATATATATAGAGAATTTTTATAATAAAAAAAATAAATATATATATATATATATATATATATATATATATATATATATATATATATATATATATATATATATATATATATATATATATATATATATATATAGTAGTGAGGTGCGCACAACCAGCATTTTCCAGCATTCCAGAACCCGTAGAATTTATCTGGAAAATCTGGAAGGCTGGTAATATTTTTTTAATTTTTTTCTGGAATTTTCGGTATATTTTTTTAACCGTAGATTTTTATTTCGGAGTCGGAGCCGGAATCGGAGCCTGAATCGGAGCCTGAGCCTCGTTCGAGACGTGCCACTGCAGCGCTCGCCGCGTAAGCTTCCCGCCTTTTTCAATTATTTTTTGCATGCAGATCTTTCATCAGTTGAACTTTTATCATCACTCCCTCGTCAGGTGCATCCTTGAGGTAGACTGAATGGCACTTGTATTTTAATTTTATTCCTTTGTCTTGAAAAGCGAAATGACCTTTTAAACATCTGTTTCCCATAATTCTTAATTTGACAGATTTGGAGAGGGGAAAAAATACATTTGTCTAATAAGTGAAGAGTAGGGTTATAATTACTTATTACTGAAAAGGGGAATACTGTATGTATAAACACATACAAACACACAGGTACACACACACACACAAGCATATTATAGTTTATTGATATAGTATATATATATATATATTATTATTATATATATATATATATATATATATATATATATATATATATATATATATATATATATATATATATATATATATATATATATATATATATATATATATATAGGTTAAATATATAATATTATACTAAACACATACAAACACACACGCATACACACACACACACACACATATATATATATATATATATGATATATGATAGAGTAGAGAGAGAGGAGAGTATATGTTATATATATATATATATATATATATATATATATATATATATATATATATATATATATATATTAATTAGATTTATTAATTTATCAGATACTGAAAGAGAGAGAGAGAGAGAGAGAGAGAGAGAGAGAGAGAGAGAGTATATATATATATATATATATATATATATATATATATATATATATATATATATATATATATATATATATATATAGGTTAATTATAATCCATATAATAATTCCATACAAACACACAGGCATACAACACACACACATGATATTGATATTATATATATATATATATATATATATATATATATATATATATATATATATATATATATATATATATATATATTATATATATATATATATATATATATATATATATATATATATATATATATATATATATATATATATATATATATATTATAGTTATGAATTATTCATATATAAACACATACAAACACACAGGTACACACACACACACACACACACATATATATATAGTGGTAAAATGTAGTGAGCACCCCATGGGGGGATGCTGGCCCCGTCAAACATTGAATATTGACGTAGAAGGCTGAAACTTGGCATACACCTATCATATAATGTATTATTGCTGAAACCAGAGTTAAATTATGTTGAGCACCCCAGGGGGGATGCTAGCCCCTTAAAAACTTGAATATTGACGTAGAAGGCTGAAACTCGGTATACACCTATCATATAAGGTATCATTGCTGAAACCAGTGTTAAATTGTAGTGAGCACCCCATGGGGGGATGCTGTCCCCACAAACCTGAAATACTGGCATAGAACGACGAAACTTGGTATACATCTTTCTTATGATGTATCTACGATACAGAAAAGAAAAAAAAAAAAAAATAAAAAATAAAAATTTAAAAATTTAAAAATTTTAAAAAATTAAAAAAAAAAAATTAAAAATTTAAAAATTTAAAAATTTAAAAAATTTTTTTTTTAAAAAAAAATTTAAAAAAAAAAAAATAAAAAAAAAAAATTAAACATTTTTTTAATTTTAAGTTTATAACTTAAAAAATTTACGTTTTTTATATAAATCAAATACCCTCCAGAGCCTCTGGAGCCTCTTGAGCCTCTTTATCCTCCCCAGCATCCTCAGCCTCCCCTCCCTCTCGCCCATCCCCATCTACGATCTGTTGATTCATGTCATATTTTGTATAACATAACACAAAACTTTTATTTATTTTTGTTTTATATGCTTTAAACAATTTGTTTTTACTAAATTTTTACGCTTTTCATATTTATAACTTAAGAAATTTGGGTTTTTACATACCCTAAACCTGTAAATCAGTAAATCAAACCACCCACCCCTCCCCCATCCCTACCCAAATCCTGGATATTTATACATTAACATAGTAATATTTAACAAAATTTTATCATAACCTTGTCTAATTATCATACTGATCAATGAATAAATGCTAACATTAACAAAGATCCATACTTAACAACAATAAAGTAACTAACATTGAGTGCAGAACGGAACCTACTTACACTTTTTCTAACATGTCACTGATATTTTTACATTAACATAGTAATATTTAACAAAATTTTATCATAACCTTGTCTAAATATCATACTGATCAATGAATATATGCTAACGTAACAAAGTTTTCACATCAATAAAGCAAACATAGCATCACCCGAACTACGAATATAACACATACATTCATTAACCTAGCACATCTTAAACAGGAATAAACAGTTAATATTAACAAAGTTTCATACTTACCAACAGTAAAGTAACTAACATTGAGCGCAGAACGTAAACTACTTACACTTTTTACACATCACTGATGTTTTTACATTAACATAGTAACATTTAACGAATTTATCACAACCTTGTGTAAGTATCTTACTGATCAATGAATATATGCTAACGTAACAAAGTTTTCATATTAATAAAGCAAACATAGGATCATATGAACTACGAATATAATGTACACTCAAAATCCTAACACATCTTATACACGAATAAGCAGTCAACATTAACAAAGGTTCAATACTTAACAACTGTAACGTAACTAACATATGCATACAATACGTAACTTATTCACACTTTTTCAAACATATCTCTAACATATCATTATTTATCCTTCCACGATCTATTGATCTATCGATCTATTGATCTATTGATCTATTGATCTATTGATTCATTGATTCTATTGATAAAATTTTTGTTTTTAAAAAACTTTTTATTTATTTTGTTTTGTTTTTAAACATTATGTTTTTACTATAAAAATTTATTTATTTTGTTTTATTTTCTTTAAACATTTTGTTTTTACTAAAATTTCTTTCATTTTATGTTTATAACGTTAAAATTTTTACATACCCTAAAACAGTAAATCAGTAAATCAGTAAATCAAACTGCCTTCCAGACACCTTCCATGATCTATTGATCTATTGATTCAAGTCATATTTTGTATAACATATCTCAAAAACTTTTATTTATTTTGTTTTGTTTTCTTTAAACATTATGTTTTACTATAAAAATTTATTTATTTTGTTTTATTTTCTTTAAATATTTTGTTTACAAAATTGATTTTATTATGTTTATAACTTAAATTTTTTTTGCATTTTTACATACTATCTTAAAGCAGTAAATCAGTAAATCAGTTAATCAAACCACCCACTCTATCCTCCTACCCATTCGTGATCTATTGATCTATTGATCTATTGATCTACTGATCTATTGATCTATTGATTCAAGTCATATTTTTATTAAATTGCTATGTTTTACATACCCTAAAACGTTGTTGTAGTTGATAAATATATCAAACGTTCAAGTTAAATGAAAATATACAACACTTTTTCAAACATATCTCTAAAATATTAATGTTAATTTTACATTAACATTGTAATATTGAAAACTAAACAAAAATATATCTCATCCTAGCCTAACTGCCATACAGCATTCATTAACAAGGTAACTAAAATTAGAAGTTTCAACCTACCAGCAGAAGTCGCCATAGCAAGCTCATTCTTTACTATACACACACATACACACACACACACACACACACACACACACACACACACACACAATAATTATAGACACTTTACTTAATACATTAGCCTGGCAATCATCGTACTAACTTACTGATCACATGACTGCTATTTCTTTGATGTCAAGCAAATGTGTAACATTTTCTAAACCTTGTTGGAAGACATTTACATTTTTCACATGTTTAATATAAACATTTCGTTTTGTTATGTATTTTCTTTTACGTTTCTATTATTCCTTATATTTATATTTTGTTAAAAGTTAGTTATTTACTTATTTATTATAGTTTTATTTATTTTTATTTTTTTATTTAAAATAATCTATATATTTTTAAAAAACTTATTTATTTTGCTTATTCTATTTAAAACATTTTGTTTTAACTAAAATTTATTTCATTTTATGTTTATAACTTAAAAAATTTTGCGTTTTTACATACCCTAAAGCTGTAAAACAGTAAATCAGTAGATCAAACCACCCACCCCACCCTCCTACCCTTCCATGATATATTGAGTTATTGATCTATTGATTCAAGTCATTTCGAGTATCATTTTGTATAAACATAACATAAAAAATAAAGTTCTTTATACACTGATCAACGAATATATGCTAACGTAACAAAGTTTTCCCATTAATAAAGCTAACATAACATCACCTGAACTAAGAATATAATGTACAACAACAAACCTAGCATACCTTAAGCACGAATAAACAGCTAACATCAACAAAGTTCCACACTTAACAACAGTAAAGTAACTAACATAGCATACAAAAACGTAACTATTCACACTTTGTCAAGCATATCTCTAACATATCAATGTTAATTTTACATTAACATTGTAATATTTAACAAAAATTTATCATAACCTTGTCTAATTATCATACAGACCAACGAATATATGCTAACGTAATTTTACATTAATAAAGCTAACAAAACATAACCTGAACTTAGAATATAATGTACAACGACAAACCTAACATACCTCACGTATGAATAATCTGCTAACGTTCACAAAGTTCGATACTTATCAAAGGTGAAGTAGCTAACAACACATACAAAACTCAATGTATCCCAACTTTTCCAGCATACCAGCAACAGCTAAAGCAGTATTATCTAACAAAATCCCTTAACAAAATAACCAATCTATCAAAGATACCAACATCTTGAACTATGAATTGACACTACCTTCATCAAAAAACTGAGTATCAAACATAACATTATTTAACCATGAATAAAACTGCATAGAATAGAAGTAAAATTTGATAATAACATTATCTAAAGTGTAAAACTAACTATACCATAAGGATTATTATTATTATTATTATTATTATTATTATTATTATTATTATTATTATTATTATTATTATTATTATTATTATTATTATTATTTTTATTATTATTATTTTTATTATTATATCAACTATATATGTATATGAACATAACAAACCTAACATATCATACACACACACACACACACACACACACACACACACACACACAATTCCACACACACACACACACACACACTCACGACAATAATTATAGACACATTACTTAATACATTAGCCTGGCAATCATCGTACTAACTTACTGATCACATGACTGCTATTTCTATGATGTCAAGCAGATGTGTAACATTTTCTAAACGTCACTGGAAGACATTTACATTTTTCACATGTTTAATATAAACATTTCGTTTTGTTATGTATTTTCTTTATCGTTTCTATTATTCTTTATATTTATATTTTGTTAAAAGTTATTTATTTATTTATTTATTTTAGTTTTATTTTTATTTTTATTTTATTTAAAATAATCTATATATTTTTTAAAATTTTTACTTATTTTTGCTTTGTTTTCTTTAAACATTATGTTTTTACTATAAAAATTTATTTATTTTTGCTTATTCTGTTTAAAACATTTTGTTTTAACTAAAATTTATTTAATTTTATGTTTATAACTTAAAAAATTTGCATTTTTACATACCTTAAAGCAGTAATCAGTAAATCAGTTAATCAAACCAACCCACTATATCCTCCTACCCATTCGTGATCTATTGATCTATTGATCTATTGATCTATTGATTCATGTCATATTTTGTATAACATAACATAAAAATAAAGTTCTTTATACACTGATCAACGAATATATGCTAACGTAGCAAAGTTTTCCCATTAATAAAGCTAACATAACATCCCCTGAACTAAGAATATAATGTACAACAGCAAACCTAGCATACCTTAAGCACGAATAATCAGCTAACATCAACAAAGTTCCACACTTAACAACAGTAAAGTAACTAACATAACATACAAAAACGTAACCTATTCACACTTTGTCAAGCTATAATCTATTGATCTATTGATCTATTGATCTATTGATTCAAGTCATATTTTGCATAACATAACACAAAAACTTTTATTTATTTTGCTTATTCTGTTTAAAACATTTTGTTTTAACTAAAATTTATTTCATTTTATGTTTATAACTTAAAAATTTTGCATTTTTACATACCTTAAAGCAGTAAATCAGTAAATCAGTTAATCAAACTACCCACCCCACCCTCCTACCCTTCCATGATCTATTGATCTATTGATCTATTGATCTATTGACAATTCTAGTCAATACGATTATCATTTTGAGGGAAACAAAACATAAATAAAGTTCTTTATACACTGATCAACGAATATATGCTAACGTAGCAAAGTTTTCCCATTAATAAAGCTAACATAACATCACCTGAACTAAGAATATAATGTACAACAACAAACCTAGCATACCTTAAGCACGAATAAACAGCTAACATCACCAAAGTTCTACACTTAACAACAGTAAAGTAACTAACATAACATACAAAAACGTAACCTATTCACACTTTGTCAAGCATATCTCTAACAGATCAATGTTAATTTTACATTAACATTGTAATATTTAACAAAGATTTATCATAACCTTGTCTAATTATCATACAGACCTACGAATATATGCTAACGTAACAAATTTTTTACATTAATAAAGCTAACATAACATAACCTGAACTAAGAATATAATGCAAAAACGACAAAGCTAACATACATAACCTGAACTTAGAATATAATGTACAACTACTTATCAAAGGTAAAGTAGCTAACAACACATACAAAACTCAATGTATCCCAACTTTTCCAACATACCAGCAACAGCTAAAGCAGTATTATCTAACAAAATCCCTTAACAAAATGACCAATCTATCAAAGATGCCAACATC
>JABUQX010044087.1:35000-37452 GCA_015478945.1 Trachelipus rathkii
GAACTTTATTTTTATGTTATGTTATACAAAATATGACATGAATCAATAGATCAATAGATCAATAGATCAATAGATCACGAATGGGTAGGAGGATAGAGTGGGTGGTTTGATTAACTGATTTACTGATTTACTGATTTACTGATTTACTGATTATAAAAACAAAAAGAATAAATTTTTAGTAAAAACAAAATGTTTAAAGCAAATAAAACAAAATAAATAAATTTTTATAGTAAAAACATAATGTTTAAAGAAAACAAAACAAAATAAATAAAAGTTTTTGTGTTATGTTATACTAAATAAAATAACAATAAATAAAACTAAAATAAATAAATAAATAAATAACTTTTAACAAAATATAAATATAAAGAATAATAGAAACGTAAAAGAAAATACATAACAAAACGAAATGTTTATATTAAACATGTGAAAAATGTAAATGTCTTCCAGTGACGTTTAGAAAATGTTACACATCTGCTTGACATCATAGAAATAACAGTCATGTGATCAGTAAGTTAGTACGGCGATTGCCAGTCTCGTGTTTCAAGTAAAGTGTCTATAATTATTGTGTGTGCGTGAGTGTGTGTGTGTGTGTGTGTGTGTGTGTGTGTGTGTGTGTGTGTGTGTGTGTGTGTGTGTGTGTGTATGATATGTTAGGTTTGTTATGTTCATATACATATATAGTTGATATAATAAAAATAAAAATAATAAAATAATAATAATAATAATAATAATATTAAAATAATAATAATAATAATAATAATAATAATAATAATAATAATAATAATAATAATAATAATAATAATAAATAATAATAATAATAATAAGTTTTTGATGAGTAATGTTAGTATTATCCGGGAATTTTGCTAATGTATACGTTTATTCATAGTTCAAAATAATGTTATATTTGATATGAGTTGACACTTTGTTGAAGATTACAATGTTAATGTAAAATTAACATTGGTATCTTTGATAGATTGGTTATTTTGTTAAGGGATTTTGTTAGATAATACTGCTTTAGCTGTTGCTGGTATGCTGGAAAAGTTGGGATACATTGAGTTTTGTATGTGTTGTTAGCTACTTCACCTTTGATAAGTATCGAACTTTGTGAACGTTAGCAGATTATTCATACGTGAGGTATGTTAGGTTTGTCGTTGTACATTATATTCTAAGTTCAGGTTATGTTTTGTTAGCTTTATTAATGTAAAAAATTTGTTACGTTAGCATATATTCGTAGGTCTGTATGATAATTAGACAAGGTTATGATAAATTTTTGTTAAATATTACAATGTTAATGTAAATTAACATTGATATGTTAGAGATGTGCTTGACAAAGTGTGAATAGGTTACGTTTTTGTTATGCTATGTTAGTTACTTTACTGTTGTTAAGTGTGGAACTTTGTTGATGATAGCTGTTTATTCGTGCTTAAGGTATGCTAGGTTTGTTGTTGTACATTATATTCTTAGTTCAGGTGATGTTATGTTAGCTTTATTAATGGGAAAACTTTGCTACGTTAGCATATATTCGTTGATCAGTGTATAAAGAACTTTATTTTTATGATATGTTTTCCTCAAAATGATACTCGAAATGACTTGAATCAATAGATCAATAACTCAATATATCATGGAAGGGTAGGAGGGTGGGGTGGGTGGTTTGATCTACTGATTTACTGTTTTACAGCTTTAGGGTATGTAAAAATGCAAATTTTTTAAGTTATAAACATAAAATGAAATAAATTTTAGTTAAAACAAAATGTTTTAAATAGAATAAGCAAAATAAATAAGTTTTTTAAAAATATATAGATTATTTTAAATAAAAAAATAAAAATAAATAAAACTATAATAAATAAGTAAATAACTAACTTTTAACAAAATATAAATATAAGGAATAATAGAAACGTAAAAGAAAATACATAACAAAACGAAATGTTTATATTAAACATGTGAAAAATGTAAATGTCTTCCAACAAGGTTTAGAAAATGTTACACATTTGCTTGACATCAAAGAAATAGCAGTCATGTGATCTGTAAGTTAGTACGATGATTGCCAGGCTAATGTATTAAGTAAAGTGTCTATAATTATTGTGTGTGTGTGTGTGTGTGTGTGTGTGTGTGTGTGTATGTGTGCATAGTGTAAGAATGAGCTTGTTAGTGGAGACTTTAAGTTGAAACTTCTAATTTAGTTACCTTGTTAATGAATGCTGTATGGCAGTTAGGCTAGGATGAGATATATTGTTTAGTTTTCAATATTACAATGTTAATGTAAATTAACATTAATATTTTTAGAGATATGTTTGGAAAAAGTGTTGTATATTTTCATTTAACTTGAATCGTTTGATATATTTATCAACCACAAACAACTTCTTGTTTAGGTATAAACAGGCTGAAGCGGCAACAGTAAAGTGAAAGCGTTAATGATGTTCAAAAAACGGTTAAACCTGGTCCAGCGTACACT
>JABUQX010044088.1:0-5000 GCA_015478945.1 Trachelipus rathkii
TATATATATATATATATATATATTATCGAAATAAGATGAGCAAGAGAGGTTGTGAGTAGTAATAATGGTAACGGCAAAATTTTGCCGATACCGATACCGATACCGATACTACTACCACAAAATTCCCGATACCGATACCGATACCGATAGCCTCAAAATCGACCGATACCACCGATACCGATACCGATACCATGGTATCGGCATCACTAATATATATATATATATATATATATATATATAGCATATAGTTATATATATATATATATATATATATATATATATATATATATATATATATATATATATATATATATATATATATTATTATATTATATATATATTGTATATATTATATATTATATTATTATATTATTATATTATTATTATTATTATTATTATATATATACATATTATTATTATTATTATTATTATTATTATATTATTATATTATATATATATTATTATATTATATTATATTATTATATATTATATAGTTATATATATATTTTATATTATTGATATATATATATATTATATATTATTATTATTATTATTGGTTATTATTATTATTATTATTATTAATATATATTACATATATATATATTATTATATTATTGCTATTATTATTATATATTACATATTAAAATTTATGGAAATATACATTTTAAATATATATTGATACATATTATAATTATTATATTATTACATGTATTATACATTTTATTATTACATATTACATATACATATATATACATATATATAGCAATATATATATATATATATATATATATATATATATAAAGAGCAGTTAGTGGGAAACATATATATATATATATATATATATATATATATATATATATATATATATATATATATATATATATATATATATATATATATATATAGTAAAATTTACTTAACGGAGACAACTTAATACTACAAATTATTAAATGTGTTGTATATGAAACGGAAGTTTAAATAAAAATAAACATTTTAAGGTGCGAAAATTGAAATTAAAATGGAAATTAAAATTTATTTTGTCAATTTTGAAGCGGATCTACTTTTAGACGCGTAATCGAAATAAATGATATAATATGGGAGAGGCGTTTTGCGTCCGTTTTCTATGGATTATCTTCTTCATTCTTTGGGTAACTTTTAAAAATTATGTGTTTAATATGTGAAATTGATTTAAATTTATTTTTTTATTTACAATGTAAGAAATTAATTTATCCTAACCTAACCAAACCTGACCTGACCCCCCCCAAAAATTTCGCACCTAGAACATCTATTTATGTATCATAGAGGCTACCTGCCAAATGTTTTTTTTTTTTTTGATCCGACTTCCTTTTCCGTGTCTTAGTTAAGTAACTTTGGGTCAGCGTTTAGATTAGGGGCCCCCTATATCTAAAAAACTGCGATAGGCACATAAAAACTAAATACATTTTTGAATTCAGCGAACATTAAAATTAGTTAAAAAAAATTAAAAAAAAAAAAAAATAGATTAATTTTTAATAAATAATTTTAAAAAATAAGACAGCATCGTACGTTTCAAACTTTAATTTAAAAATGATTCCCATAAAAAATAACCGTTTTATTTATACCTTTCAATATTTTAGGCAAAACTTTAAAAGAATGATATTAATTTTTTTGAATTAATAACTTAAAAAAAAATAGTTTTTATACTTACGGGTTGGGGGTAAGGGGGCGGAGCCCCCCGTAGATTACCCTTGTGTGCCATGCATTTACGTTAATAAATTAAAAAAAATATTTTTTTCATTCCATCTCATGCAAGTCGTAATTTTCAAGATGTCTGCCGAACCTAATATTTTGGGAATCAATCATGTCTCAGAAATTTTTGGGGAGGCGACAATTGTTGTGCATCAAAACATATTTATTATTTTTTTTTTTTTTAACGCACTTCTTTTTATTTCTTCTTCGTTTCCTGCATTAAAATGTTAGCTGATTTCAAAAATGAATTCAGTTTTTACGTGACTATCATAGTTTTTTTTTTAGACACAAGGGCCCATAATCTAAAAGCTGACCATAACTTTGTCATATATATATATATATATATATATATAATAAACATATAGAGCAAACACCCTATATATATATATATATATATATATATATATATATATATATATATATATATATATATATATATATATTAGATATATAAATATTATTATTATTATTGTTATTAAACAATATACATATATAAATACATATATATATATATATATATTATATATATTATATATTATTATATTATATATATATTATTATTATATATATATATATATTACATATATATATATATACATATTGCTATTATTATTATTATTACATATATATAGTATATTTATATATATATTATGCTATTAAACAGACATAGATTATTTTACAAATTTATATCGATATATATATATCTATATATATATATATATATATATATATATATATATATATAATATTATTATATATATTTATTATACTATAAATATATTATATATATATATATATATATATATATATATAATGAAGAAAAACAGCCTTTTAAAATGTTACTTATTTTAAATTATTAAAGTTTTAAGGTTATTTGTTTCGGTTTAAAGTTATAATTACTCGTAGCTGTATGAAACTCTTTATTATTAGGATAAGAATTTTCTTTTAAAATTTTTTATTGTTGTTTTAACTCTTTTATATTTGGCATTTAGGTTGATTATTAGTTTAATAAATTGTGTATTTTTGTTTTTATTCGAGGTATTGAGCAGTCATTTAAATGGAGAGTTTTTGTGGGTGACAGTTGACGTGAAGGGTGAGTTCCAATTTTGAGCTGAGGATGATCCCCATTTTCAGCCCCACCTAAAAATGGACATAAAATTCGTAATTTTCAGCTGATTTTGACTATTTAAACACCAAAATATAGCTTTTTTTTGCCCTCTAAAACGTTGTTTCCGGTGTTTTTCTGTGTCTGTAGTCATTCTTTCAGAATTTTCAAATTTTCAAAACCCATGCTTTTGACATTCTTCGAATCAACTTCCAGAATTTTTTCCATGATGACTTCAAACTTGAAATATGCATAGATTAGGTCCATTATATGCGCAATGGAAGTACTTTTTTGATCTTTGAGTTTTGTGCCAGCGTTGTCCAATTTCCAAACCCACTTTTTTTTTGAATTTTGAAATGAAAAATTGCGATAATTTTTTTTCTGTTCGGGCGAAGTGAATGAAATTTTCAGGACTTATGTAGTCGGGGGAGAGGCACATTTTTTAAAAATTTTCTTTTGGGTATACCAAAAAATTATCTAAGTAAAAAAGGTGTATCTCGCCCAACTATACAAGCCCTGAATATTTGATGTTGATCGGATAAGCAGAAAAAAATATATATAAATTTTTCACTTTTCAAAAATTTAATCGTTCAAAAATGTGAAATATTGAGATTTTTTTTCTACTTATCCGATCAACATCAAATTTTCAGGGCTTGTATAATTAAGCGCGATACACCTTTTTTACTTAGATAATTTTTTTGTATACCCAAAAGAAAATTTTTAAAAAATGTGCCTCTCCCCCGCCCGAACAGAAAAAAAATTATCGCAATTTTTCATTTCAAAATTCAAAAAAAAGTGGGTTTGGAAATTGGACAACGCTGAGCAAAAAACTCAAAAAATCGAAAAAGTACGTACTTTTTTAGATAATGGACCTATCTATGCATATTTCAAGTTTGAAGTCATTATGGAAAAAAATTTAGAAGTTGATTCGAAGAATGTCAAAAACATGGGTTTTGAAAATTTGAAAATTCTGAAAGAATGACTACAGACACTGAAAAAATACCGGAAAACAACGTTTTAGAGGGCAAAAAAGCTACATTTTAGTGTTTATATAGTCAAAATCGGCTGAAAATTCCGAATTTTATGTCCATTTTTAGGTGGGGCTGAAAATGGGGATCAGCCCCAGCTCAAAATTGGAACTAGCCCTGAACATAAATTTTCTTTACAATTTACCAAGTGCATGCCTTATTTGTTAATTTTGAATCTGTGAAATACCATATTTTTAACAATCGTATAATCGTTACTTTTGTCTAATACTCGTATATTTAAGAACTTATTCTTTAAATATTTAAAATTTCAACGTTTTATAATTTTCGTATGAACTGAAAATTATCTGACGATACAAACATTAGCACTCCAGTAACAATTCTCAAAAATAAAAAAATGAAATAACTTTGTTGTTCATTGGCTTAAAGTCAGTAAGATACTACTGATTTTGCTGCATTATTCTCAGTCTTTTTTAGGAATATCACTGCTTCTCAAGGAGTAAAAATTTTTTGTCTAAATGTTTAGGTCTTTTACTTTAGGGAATCAATGTCATAACATTGAAGTGGTTGAATTTCGTTTATATTGGTAAAAGTGTGGAGGAGAGTAAACTATTTTTTTTACATGATCAGATTCAGTTGATTAAGGTACGACACGGACGGCAATAACCAACTCTTTACGCTTTTAACCTATGCCTGACTAAAATTATGCCTGACCTGAGGAGTATTTCCTAGCATAAACCAAACAGCCCATTTAACAACTTCTGCGATGTTTAAGGCCACTCTGGTATCTGCTGAAAAGAAGTGGCCCTTAATTGCTGATAAGATATGAAATTCATTTGGTCTGCTGAAATAAATTCACCACAAAATATTAGTTCGATTGTATATATTCTTTTGTAACTTGATTTATAGAGAATGCGTATCTATGTATCTGAGGTTGAAATTTTTAATGAAAAGGCTAATCTCCTTTACTTCCCTAATTCAACTTTGAAAGAATTTAAATTTTTTTCCTCCTTCTTCTCTCAAAGGCCTTTACCTGAAATTACAAATGATCGAGTTCATGATATTCCCGACATTTGTGAACCCGAGAAAGGTAGGAAAAGGTGATCAGATAGTATTCCCACACCATTTTAAGCGATTTATCATTTTTCAAATCTACTCTCTCTGTCATAATATTAATACTT
>JABUQX010044088.1:10000-12500 GCA_015478945.1 Trachelipus rathkii
ATATATATATATATATAGGGTGTCTCAGGAATGGACGACAAACTTTGTGGGGGTATGTATGGTGAAGATAATTAACAATTATAATTACTCTTTACGTATTTAGTCATTTATCGGTGGTTTAACACTTATTTCAATTTTAGTTCTTTCCTCTGAAATCGATATTGCATCAACCTTAAATGGTAAAAGAAAATCAGTAATCAGGATCTTTTTCTTTTTAAGTATGAATCCAAAAGGTGTATCTTTGTAATTTAAGTATTTTCATGAACTCTGTTACCTTCCGTCATAGAAAAAAACGTGGTTTTCTGAAGACTTCGTGTTTTCAAAAAATTGTCTGGCGAAAGTTAAATGACGCTAACCCCCAAATATTTTACGAAAGAAATTTTCCCACCTAGCAGAAAAATTCCCCATTTTATCCAGATTCTAAAATAGTATAACACAAATGATATAGAGAAGAGTTTTCTTTTTTATTAACTTGTATGACAGGTTAGTCGTGTTTTTGAAAACATGAACAATACAAAATTCGAGTTAAATTAGCTAATGTAGCATAACTAAAGAAAAATGAAAGAGTAAATGGCACAATCTTTATTAGTCACTCGTTATCCGCATGTAACTAAATATGTACTCGGAACAATTTACTTTCAACTCATTACTAGGCTTCTCATTCCGAACTATGTGATAGTGTGTTGCGATTTTGAATACCACCTACACTTGTCATTGTGAATTCAATACTATTTGCTATATGAAATCTATTCAACCTGGACGCAGGTAATGTTTTATTCTTATTTTTAATATGCAGAAATGCATCACGTTTACGGGTTTTGTGACGGAAATGTTTGCACTGCAGCAAGAGAGAATCAGACCCGATACTGCTATCGAGAACGCTATCCTGACTACAGAGTGTTTCAGAATGTACATCGGTGATAATTGAACGGTGAAATCCCTGGCAATCCGCGGAGAGAAGGAAGACATAGGCTTGAAATTGAAGAAGACGAAATAATTGACACGGTATTAGAAAACTCTTCAGCAAGTGTTCCTCGTATGTCAAGACGTTCGGAATTTCAGAGCTCCACGGTGCATCATATTTTAAAAAAGACTCAATTGTATCCATGCATACCATGAGTGCAACGCGTGCAAGCAATTTACCACCTTATTATAACAAAATGTTGCAATTTTGCCAGGAAATGCTATCATTTAGGAAAATATTATGGAGCGACGAAACGATCTTTCCAAAAAGAAAAAAAAAAAAAGATTTTCGGTATCCACAATTTAAACTATTGAGGCTCTGTAACCTTAAGAGTTATGAGTAGTGAACGTTTCCAAGACCAGTTTGGGTCAACATGCCGGCGGGAATAATTGAAAGTAAATTGATTAGCCACTTTAAGTTACCATGAAGGATCAATGATGAAGATTATTTGAGTTTTTTTTCCAAATCGATTTGCATATGTCTTACTAGAGAAAGTATCTCTAGAAACACTCGAAGAGATGTGGCTCCAGCACAATAGGGCTTCTCCACGCTGTGCCATAGTAGTAAGTGGCTCCTTAACGCAAATTACAGAAATCGCTGTTTTGAAAGGGGACGAACCATCCAGTGGCCACAGCGATCACCAAACATAAATTCCATAAGCATTTTTATGGTGGTTATATTAAAAAACTGATATACACAACAGAAATCCAAAAAACGCAACAGATGCGGATAAGAATATGAGAAGCGACCAACGTGATTATGTATAACCGAAGGGTGTCCCAGGAAATTAAATTAAATAAATTTTATCCGGCCATGCAGATTATGTATTACGGCACGTAGTAGCCATTTTGAACACTTATTGCAACCTTTAGATATAAATTGAATCCATAATTCAATGAATTTTTTTTTATTATGCCAAATAAATTAATTAACTAACGAATTTGAAGTAAGTCTTTTTGTTACGAAGCACGACTTACATATCATAAAAGCTAATAATAAATAAAACTGTTCTCTATACACTTTGTGTAGTACCATTTAGAATCTGGATTAAATGGGTAAATATTTCTGCTAGGTGGTCAAATTTCTGTCTGAACATAATTGAACGTTAGCATCATTTAATGATAACAAAATAATCTTTGGCGAATACAAAGTCTTCAAAATTCCATGTTTTATCATTGACTGAAGGTAACAGAGTTCATGAAAATGCTTTAATAAAAAGATACATCTTTCGGGTTCATACTTAAAAGAAAAAGATTTAGATCACTCATTCTATTATATTATTTATAATTATTAGGTGGATGAGCTATTGATTTCAGAGAAAAAGACTAAAATTCAAATAACTTTTCAACCATCAACAAATGTAAATACATATATATGGAGTAATTGTAAATGCCTTCCCCCCACCCTTACCCCCACCAAGTTTGATCTTCCACTTCTGGGACACTATATTAGTATATATATATATTATATGAATATATTATATCATCTATATAATATTATATATATATATAGACTGATATAGTTATATATATATAT
>JABUQX010044088.1:25000-32500 GCA_015478945.1 Trachelipus rathkii
ATTTTTGTGAAAGATCCCTTCATGTCAATAGATGAAGGAATGCAGTTCAAGAGGTATTTTTAAAAACATGTGCAATCTCTGGTCCAATTATATTAATCATGATGAATGTAGCTTTATAATTTTTATGCTTAGTAATTGAATATATATCAAATGTTTAGAAGAATTTACCAGATGAAGAGGGAAAGAAGAACAGCATGACAAGAAGATACCTTTTTTGTTTGCAAAGTATCGGAAAGACAGGAGAGAAGAGGAATCAGAAAATGTATGTCATATTCTACATAGAAAGGAATTACAGGTACGAGGAAATGTTGATTTTGGTCATTTTCAGGAAAAAATATAAACAGCATGGGTATCAGATGCTTGATGACGACGGTAATCGCTAAAAGTAGTTTTTTTTTCTTTTTTAAGAATAACACGGAGCACTCATGGTCAATAAAGGTTTATAAATTTTAGATGAGGAAAAGAAATTTGTTCTTCTATGCAAAAACGGATCCCATTTATTACGCGATCTGCCTAAGAACCTATCCGACCGAAGCAATAATCAATTAAAGAAATTTTGAGAAAATACAATTGCAAACTAGACCAGTTGGAGATAACAAATTACCAAATTATTCTTCGCGTGAAATGTGTCCATCACTACAGAAAAAGACTTGGGGAAAACATGACAGGATTTCAAAATAAGTAGAATATATTGGAAAGTCAGAGATGTAAGAAGGATAATTTAATAATTTAAGGGACATGCTAGAAGAAGGGCCCAAGTACTCTTCGTTTATCTCCAAGTTGAATAGGGATAGTAGAGGGCTTTTATTAAACAAAGAAAGAAGTTGTTCTATTTTGATATAGATAAGCACCATTTCCCATTTACTATCAGCATTAAAGAATACAAATATTATTTGTATTTCATAATTTCTCGAAAGATTCCATAAATGATGTTAAATCTATTTCATTTTCTAACTGTGGGGTAATTTTTATTTAGGAATGGTGAATCGAATAAAACCACTTTATGATTAAAAAAAAATAAAAAAAAAAAAAAAAAAAAAAAAAAAAAAAAAAAAAAAAAAAAAAAAAAAATATAGCACTGTTAAAATAAGACAGAAAATAAAAGCGAAAACTAATAACGTCATTTTGCGAACATAGATTACGTATTCATTTTGGAAGGAAGAATGAGGTTTAGTGATTACTGAGATGGTTTCATACTATTATTTTTCCCAAAGCAATGTTCAAGGAATAAATCTTGATAAATGAAAGTGTTCTAAAGTTAATGTTCTAGAACTTCGCACCGTCATTTTAAAGTTCTTTTTAAATTTCGTATCTATTTAGGAACGCAATGATAGAAAGCGATTCAACCCCTGAGTACTATAGGTAAAGAGTTCTCAAATAACACACACCTGTCTCCGAACAGTTCATGGGAACCTAGGCGGCCTTGTGGCTGTCAGTTGAGCAGTTACTCACGAACAAATTTCCTTTCAGGTTTACGCTTATTGTCTTTATGCGATGAAACATCAAAAATCGAATGTGAAACTGCGGAATTCGAAAGTGATTAATAGAATGTGTAAAATTTTTGGTCAACAACTGAAAGGAATTCTATGATCAGCGAATCTTAATAAACTGCTCTTCACTGGCAGTATTGCATTGGTGTGTTATAACACGTTCTCCATGCTTCTCGTTTTCTCTATTGTTCTCGCTGGCGCTTTGGTTTGGGTCTTACCTTTATGTTCCTTCTTTTAATTAATAAAAAAATGTTCTCATAATTCCAAAGCTCAAGGGACGCTTTTCTTTAATTTTGTAATTGCAACGTTCTTTATCAGTAATAAAAAGGTATTTGCTTTTTATTAAAAAACGTGAATACATCTTTTGAGTCTTTATTGTCAAGGAATAGAGCGAATTACAAGAAAGGATATGGGGTATACATTAGTCTGTTCTCGTTTACAACATAGCGCTTCTTCAAATCCTCCGTTATACTTAAATTCTATTATTATATTTATATATATTATATTATATATATTATTATTATATATATATTATATATACTATAATATATATAATATATATATATATTATATTATAGATAGTATATATTATAATATATAAATATATATTAATATAATTATATATTATATATATATATATATATATATATATATAATATATTAATATATATATTATACGGTATATATATTACTATAATTATTATATATATATATATATATATATATATATTATATTATTGTATATATATATAAATATATTATTATATTATATATATATATGTATATATATATTATATAGTATATATTATATATATATATATAATATATATATTATTATAATATCTATGTATGTTATGGTATATTATACTACTATATTAATATTATATATTTATATAATATTATATTATATATATATATATTATATATATATATACGTATATATATAATATATTAATATATATATATATATTATATATATAATATATATATATATTATATATATATATATATATATATTAGGGTATGTACCGCAACCAGAATTTTTGGTTTCGGCCGGAACCGGAACTTTCCCGAACCTTGGAAAAGTTCCCGGCCGGAACAGGAACTTTTCGACTTCAGCTACACCTTACATAAGCTCAGTTTTTCAGAAGCCCCGACTGCAGCCCGGATGCGGGTCACAATGCATACGTTTCCATAGCCCGTTTTGCGTACTTCTTAGTCACGTAAAACGTCACAGTCAGGCGCCGTTGTTAAATCCTTCGATTTCGGGAATTAATAAATGGGCGGGCTGGCGCAGAAGAATACTTTGTTTTCAAAACAAATCTTTTTTACAAAACATGTGTCGGAATGAAATGACTTGCCAAAATTTTTTTAATATTTTAGTTAACTTTTTATATTAAGGATACTAATATATTGTATCATTTCTTGATTTGGGCGATTCGAAAGCGTTGAGAGAAAGTCTTCCACGCTTCAGTGTTACGGGTCAAAGCAGCAGCAGCAGCAGCAGCAGCAGCAGCACTGTCGTTCACGAAAAATTGAATGTCCCGGTAAATAAAAAACCATTCATCGCCGCCGCCATCTCCGCCGACGACGACGACGACGACGACTACGATGTTCCCTCCCACTTTCCATACGCGTCCAAACTATTAAAAGAAGGTATTCCAAAGAGCGCATTGAACGATGCTAATTTTCCTTTGGAAGGAGTGTGCGGGGAAGTTTTCACCGTTTTAACGAATTTAATCCTGCAAGCCGAAAATTTTGGATACACGGAAACTGAACTAAAGAGAGTCTTTTTGGCGGAAATCGAGAAAGCGAGTGGAAAAGAGCGAGAAGAACTTAAAGTGTGGATCGACATATTTTTCCGTTTTAGGCATTTCGTAGTGGATTATTTACGTAAAAACCATAAAACAAAAATTCCGACTAATAAAAGCGCCGCCGCCGCTTCGCCCCTCCGATCGTCGACTACGTCGTTCGGCGCCACGGCGACCAAACCCGTAAGAAATTTCGAGAATTTTTATCCCGAATACAGTTTAAAAATGATTAAATTACCGGACTCGGGGAAAACGGATTTAAAATCCGTCGCGCACGTACCGACTAAGGAGAGTTCGTGGAAGGAGTTTTTGAGAGAACCCGTCGGGTATATCGCGATAGCCATCTGGAAAGACACCGTTTCCCTTTTCACCCAGAAAGATTTTACGTGGTACCGAAATATAGTCGTGGGAATGGCCGCTGACGTTGCGGTGGATGTAATGCTCAAACGGTCGGCGGCCTTGACTAAAAAACTAGTCGAAAAGCTATCGTTGGAAACGATTCAAAAGCTTAGCGTCAAAGCGGGACGCTACGGGTCTCAAGTCGCGGGAAGGATAATTTCGAAAAGTTTGGTAAGTTTCGCGGGTCGAAAATTGACCGCGATGATTATAACTACCGCCGTTCGCACGTCTTTGACGATGCTAAAGTTGCTCGCGAGTTTAGCGACGGTGGCCTTCAACGTAGCCGCGGCCGTTTTACTAATCGTTTCTATAATCGGTCTTATTTTGGATCTCGTGTTTACTCAAGAATGGTTAAACGAAAAACGAACTAAAGAAGATTTGGAAAACTACATCGTCTCTTATCAAACCTTCTTCAAGGAAAACATGAAACTCGTCGATTCCGAGACAGCTCCTTTCTCCCCGAAGGACATAATCGACTACATCATTGACGCGCAAATGAGAAAAAGCGCAGAAGTTATTTCTAGCAAAAAAAAGAGAATTGACGACGACGACGACGACGACGACGACGACGACGACGACGAAGACGAAGACGACGATCTCTACAAACCTATGTTTAACGAGACCGAAGACGAAATGTACGTAAGGCACTATTACTTCTATTTAGAAAGTAGAACGGTCAATAGTTTTGGCCAGCCGATATTTCCGACGCAAACCGCGTCCGATTTTGATGACGAAATGACGTCTATAAAAATTAAAAAAGATATAAATGACGTATTCAGCGCGGGATTATTTTACTGCGACGTCGTTAAATATAACGCTTCGCGTATTCCGTTTCTAACTCTCGACCGATACGAAGAAAAATATTTGAAAAGTCAAATCGAAACAAGAAATCTGGCTCTATCTAAAGCGTCCTCGAGTTTAGCTAGCGCGCTCGCGGCTACTAGTTTCGTCATCGCTCTTTTGCTAGCGAAGTTATCCAAAAAGGACGAAAAGTATTATTATCCTCTTTTGACCATCGTGTTTCTAACTTTGTGCTTATTTTTCGCTTTTCTTTTATTGCTGTTGATGACCTTCCATAAAATTGACGCTAACAACACCGCCTTCTATAACGCGACTCGACTGTTCGATTTCGAAATCGAGGACGATTACGAGTCGAAGGGAGTTATGGAAAAAATTCGAACCAACAAACGAGTTTCGGAATTCAATTCGGAATTTTTACGTCCTTTTACTGAGAATATGGAAAAACGTTATTCCAAGAAACAAATAAGCGATAAAATATCGAATCAACGGCAAATTTGAAGCAAGAATTATTATGATAGTTATCAACTAAAAAAAGGGTAGTTTGATTTAAAATAAAAAAAAATCTATTAAAGTTAAATGTTTATTTTTTCCTTAACAATAATAATAATAACATAATATTTTGGGAATGTGAAGATTCAAAACATTTCTAAATTTTGATTAAATATAACAGAATCCCTCGAGTTCGAATCCAAAAATTCTTCCACCGGTATGAACCTCTCAGTTTTTCTTTCATTTTCATTATCGCTGTCGACGTTATTTATTTTTTCATTTTCCTCTCCTCTTTTAAACCGTTTATTGCTCTCTTTGCTGCCGCTGTTAGAGGATTTTTTCCTTTTTTCGCGCGCATTGCTACGGTCGTTTTCTTGTCTCCATTTTGTCTCAATTCTGTGTTGCCCTCTTTGTTTTTCTGCCGCCTTGGTTTTCACCTTGTCCTTCCTTCCCATTTTCTGGTTTTTTCTTCTCTGTGGTGGGCTTTTCTTCCGTACAGTTTTGCTTTTTCCGCCTTCCCTCATTGGCCCCTTTAGGCTTATCCTTACTGTCCCGTTTCCCGTCATTTTCTCCAGCGATTTGTCACCTTTTTCTTCGACTCTTTTTCTTCTATTCTTTTTTTCTTTTTCTTATCTTCTCTTTCTTCTTCTCTTCTTATCTTTTTCTTCTTTCTTTTTTATTCTCTCTCTATCTTCACCTCCGAGCCACCCGTTTCCCCGCCTGACATCCTCCCCTTTGGTCCCTCGTCCCTTACCCCCTTTGGCCCCCCTTCCTCTTCCCCCCCCACTCCCCGCGTCCCCGCTCCTTTCCACTAACGCTGGCCGCACTGCCGCCCACTCCACACGTCTTCACCTCCACGGCGGCCGCTATCCACTCTCTATCTATTAATCTATCTCTCTCCTCTCTCTTCTTATTCTTCTCTATACTCTTATCTCATCTACCTATCTTCTCTCTTTCTCTATTTCTATCTTCTTCATCTCTCTCTCTCTAATCTCTATTCTCTATATCTCTCTATCTATCTTTCTCTATAATATCTATCTATTAATCATATCTTCTTCTATCAATCTATATCTTCTTTATCTCTTTCTTCTCAACTATTTTATTTTTTCTTTTTCTATATCTATCATATTTAATATATATTCTATATATATAAATATATCTAATATATATTATATCTATTTATATATATAATATTTAATCATTATATTATATTATATATATAATATATATAACTATTATATTTAATATATATTATATTACTTTATTTTGCTTATACCCATGACTCAACTCTAAATTCCTCCATCATTTCAACTGTGCTCCATCGTTTTGTATCTCTAGTTGCCTTCGTTACACATTTCGTTCAATTCTGCGAACTGGTAGGGATTTCTTCAGTGGGTACGCAATCTTGTGATTCATATTTAAAACTCTTCTTCATATCTCCTCTCTAAACCCTACAATTTCTATTCTTTCGACGGCTCTAATGTCTCACTGTAAACAACATAAACATTCTTGGACTAAACTTAAATATAATTGTCTTGGAGACCTCATTCACATCGGTTGTAAAATGGCCTCAAAGAAGCTGGGAATTCTGATCAGATTGCCTTAATTTTTCTTCTTCTGCTCAGATTCTCCAGTTATATAAAGGTCTTATTCCGCCGCCTGTATAGGATACTGTCTCACTTTGCGGTGGATCCGTTTCCACACTCCTTTTGGCTGGCGCTGAGGCTACGGCTAGAAGCTATAACTGTCATCTTTATGACTCCCTCCTTGCCCTCTTTTCTGCGACTGACGTTCGCGCCTATCTCTTGTCTATTGGTATTACAACGACAGGTTGCTCGATGAATTGGTCCTCTCGCAATTCTCTCCACCACGCGTCGCCCTCTAAACACAAGAGGTGCCTTACTCTAACGCGAATATTTTGTGAATATTGGAGACTTAAGGATCGACTTTGTTGTACTTTTTCTTTCCAGCACATACTGTTTTGTAGCTCTATCCTTTCATTCTATTTCCCAACAATCAGGAATTCTTAAGGTACGGACGGGTGGGTTTTACTCCAACTTTTTTTGTTTTTTCTTTTTGTTATTTTTTTTTTTTTTTTTTGCCCAATCCTTTTGAAAAGGGCATTGCCAAGTGGGATTCAATCGTGGTATATATATATATATATATATATTATATATATATATATATATATATATATATATATTATATATATATATATAATATATATATATATATATTATATATTACTATATATATATATAAGAAGCATTCTTAATAAATATACAATAAACTTATTTTTTTTGACCATTCTGCATTTCACTTAAATAATAACAAAAAAAGTTACTCAATGATAAGTATTATCATGATTCCTGAATGTGGAAAGTAATAAATAAAAAGTTTGGTAGATGAAGTTTGATATTGACAGTAATTTTCAAATGTGATTCGGAAGAAAATTGAAAGTATTTGAAAATTACGTTAATTACAATTAAGGAATCATTACTTTTAAGTAT